>VYZW01017114.1:3894-38564 GCA_013401315.1 Balaeniceps rex
ACCCGCTGTGGACATATCTTTTGTTGGGCATGTATCCTTCACTATCTCTCCTTGAGTGAAAAGACCTGGAGTAAATGTCCTATTTGTTATGGCTCTGTTCACAAGAAGGATCTCAAGAGGTGAGACTTGATATTTATTAAATGATGTATCTTTTTGAAACGTTATTTTTACCCTACTAACCTCCTCCTTACATTGCAGTGTTGTTGCTATGGAAACACGTCAATATCCAATTGGTGATATCATTACAATGCAACTTATGAGAAGAGAGAAAGGTGTTCTGATATCACTGCCCAAATCNAACATTGCTGTTTTGTGGGCTGCCTTGGCTCACTTCATTTTGCAGTCACATTTATGAAAGGCTGTGTGCATTTAAGCTCTCTGTAAAAAGTCAAGTCTCCTAACGCATGATGGCTATCCAGCATGCTGGGTGTGTGCTTACATGTTTCTCAGTATTTTAAAGTAGAGAACTTTAAATCCTTTCATAAAAAGAACAAAAGAACAAATACGGGATTTGAGATCATTCTAAACCCAGGAAACTCAACGTTAACTTGGTGTTCTGTAGACAAGGTTGGACCCTTGGGGAGCAGTGAATGTAGGGACTGTACTAGTGTGTGATGCTATGGTTGCTGTAAAGTTTATGGTTAACATAAGATCTCTAGTAACAGAGAAGACTACCTTTTGCTAAAATTGCAATTCTCTAGCTTACTATTTCTGCTGTGCTTCTTGTAAAAACCTCATGATAATGTTTTGTATGGATTTTTAATACATAGGGGCTTATGAACTAGTTTGAGCCAAAACAGAGGTCACTTTTTCAGAACTTTACAGTTGCAGTATTTTTGGATATATAAAGAAAAGGAAGAAGCTACAAACTGCATTGTTTTAGGAAGTTTTGACCACCCAAGGCTTCTTAAAGGTGATGCTTCCACAGCATAGAAGTTTAGACTTTATTTTTTTTTTTTAACGTGTAGCAACTGGGTGGTGAAGTGACAGGTTGAAAGTGGCAGATAAACTGCTCTGTGAGGGAGATGTGTGTAGCAGAACAGGTATGTGGCACCAGCTTGTGTCATCAATGACATAATGGTAATATGTGGAGTCTGTATCAAACTCTTGCTAAGTATTGTCCACCCTGGGGTGGATTAACTCACAAAATTGAGCAGTAACAAAACTTCAGAAGAAACAGCAGTCCAAACTGGTGCCTCTACATGTGGATATTAATGATTTGGTGCTCCTTCTGTTCAGATGACCAGCACAGTCAGTATTCAAAGCTGCTTCTGGCATCCAGGGAGCAGGTCTTGCAGCTGGTGATTCTGGAGGAGAAAGCGGCATTACTAAAACAGTATGAGGAAGAAAAACACACCCCAGAGGCTTGCTTTATTGAGGCAGCTATCCAGGAACTGAAGGTGAGAACCTCTTTGGAGGCTTTTAATAACTTTAAGAGTGTGCTGAGTGTGGAGCGTCTATGTTCTGCTGCATAAGTAGTTGTGTGTGATTATTTTGGTCTCCATGATGTACATACTAGCAACGTGGTGATGTTTGCCGCTAGAATAGCGTTATAAATCTTGGGGGAGACTGTAGACTTCGGACCCAAGGTATTTGGTGTGATGTTCAAGATGATAGAACAGAATCCTTTTTACTGAATGTTATTCCTTCCGTAAATGTGAAGGAGTTCTGCTTTCAAAGGAAGATGTGTTTCCCTTTCAGGTTCAGCAATTTCTGGGATCACTTCTATCAGGCAGACATGAGCAAACCTGTAGAATATTCCTTTTCAAAGCCTTTAGGTGTCCTACAAGGGGTGTGTCTTCCAGTAACGAGAAGGAGAGGACTTCTCTTCAAGGGTCACTCTTTGTCACAGATGAATTATAGATCTATGAAAACCTGAAGTATAGGACAAGGCTAAAAGTAACTATGGTGATAGTCTCTTGGCTTAAATAGGAAATTAAAACTTGTTGTCTTTGGATGACCTGTAGGAGCGAGAAACAGCACTCTCTGCTGACCAGGATAAAAACAATGGCATTGCTGGAATCAGTGCAGCTGTGGAAGAATTGGTCCTAGAAAGCTCCACGGCTGTGGAGCCTGCAGTTTCCCAAGAGAAAAAGGTGGGTGACAACACCGCTCTGTCAGATCTTGTTAATATTTAATTCTACCACTTTACACCGCAGTGTATGGTGAACTGGTGCCAAAGATTTTTGCAGAGATGATAATCTTTTGAAGGAGATGATGTGGTACTAACTATNAGAAGAGGCAGTGCTGGATGAAGAGGAAGTACCTGAGGTGGACGCCATAGGGGAACCTGATATGAACACTACAGAAGAACCAAATCCAGCTGAAACAAGCTACCAAGAGTCTAAAGATAAAAATAGCAGTGGACATCTTAGCAACTCTCCTTTTTACTATTTCTATCAAGGTCAGTGCAATGAAATCCTGGAATCATGGGGGCAGAGGTGCCTCCTTTGGGATCCTTCTTGACGAAGATGTTTGTTGCTTCATTAGATGCAGCTAATCTCTCTGAAATAGAAGTCCCACAGAAACTCGGAAAGGAGCTTTGATTTTGTTACTGGAGGATGTACTGAGGTGGGGAGAAGGGTATTGAAAATTAACGGGCAGAGAACAAGTGATGATCTCTTCTCTTATAGCGGAGGACGGACAGTGTATGTATCTTCACCCTGTGAATGTTCGATGTCTTGTTCGTGAATACGGCAGCTTGGAGAAGAGTCCAGAGAAGATAACTGCAGCTGTAGTGGAGATAACTGGCTACTCAATGACAGAGGTAGTTATTTTATCTTCTTATTAATTAAGGGCCCTTGTTTTAGCAGATTGATCATTGTCGCTGACGAGACTTGTTTCTCTTCAGTAATAAGAAATAATAACTTATGAATGGGTAGGCATACTAATCTGTGAAGGGCATCTGTGTAAGGTGCAGTACCTTATGTTGCTTTTGATAAGTAGGCTGCAGTCTAGCTTTTTCTTTTTCCTAGAAGATAGGAAGTTCTAGGAAGTTCTTAAGATTGGTTTGTTGTTAAAGCTGTCTCAAAAAAAGTAAATTCTTTTCTCATATAAGACGGTAGCTTGAACTGGACACATTACCATCTTTCTCAACCTGAAGAATTGTTCTGCCTCTGACTTGAACAAACAGTTGTTTCTGAGGATCAAGGGTAGAGGTGGGATGTTATGAAAATAAAGAGGATGGAAAGAAACTTCAGTGTTTGAGATAAGAGGGAGTGAAAGTGCTTAAGGCACTGAAGTTCTGGAAGAGGGGATGGGTCTTGAATTCTTTTACCTCAGATAAAGACAACTGTAAGAATTGGCATGTGGAGTAACAACTATATGTAATTCTTAATAATTCATCTTTAAGAAAGGATATGCTCAAGTAAGAATGGATGCAGAGGTAGTAGGGAATTGTCTTTGAGTTTTTCAGCTCTGCGAGGAAAAATACAAAACTCTGCTTATTTCAGTCTAGCAAAGTGATGGTCATTGGCCCAAATAATTTAAGTGTAGAAGGCAAATTTGGTTGAGTGCAAAAACAATTGCATTGGAAGACTGGTATTGTAGAATTTTGTTCTAGTGGTGTGAGTGAGAAGGGAGGAATAAAAAGAAAATCAGTAAGTGAGCTGGAGTAACTGCATCCAAGTCTGATTATGATGTAGTAGGTGGAGATCTTGGAGCATTTGGTTCTCACCCAGGGCATCCTTCACGTGTTTGTAGTTTATAAAGTGATTATTGTGTCACTACTCCTATTTTTTTTCCATTTGATTTGATGAATGGTGGGTATTCTATCTCCATAAGCTATTCATCACTGTGGCAGCCTTGTTGTGATGATATATCTGCTCTTTTTTTATCAGGATATAAGACAGCGTCATCGCTACCTCTGTCACTTGCCCCTCACCTGTGAGTTCAGCATTTGTGAACTGGCTCTGAAGCCGCCCATCGTCTCTAAGGAAACTTTAGAGTTGTTTTCAGGTTGGTACTACCTCTCTAGTAGGATCTGTCATGTATCCGTGGGGGTAAAGGGGAAGTCGTTCTTATCCCTTAATGGCAGAAAAAAGAACATACATAGCAGATTTACTCCTCTTGCACCAACTGCCCGATGACAGCTAGACAGAACAACCCCAATTCACTGTTTTATAGTGACTTAGTGATTTATAGTGATTTATAGAACAATTATACAAAGAATAAAAAAGCCTGACTGTTTGCAAGAGCATATGTTGTTTGTAAGCATATTTTGTTACTAATGTGTTATAACTGAATATGTTGTTCTCAAAGCTGGAGAAAACATTGCCAAAGTATTGGTATAGGTTTTTTGATATCCAATGCTGCGCATTGCTTCTAGATGACCTTGAAAAGAGGAAACGTCTACGGCAGAAGAAAGCTCGTGATGAACGACGACGTGAACGCAGAATTGAGATAGAAGAAAACAAGAAACAGGGCAAATGTAAGTCGTGATGGAGCATAACTGGTGGATTTCCAGTCATCTTTAGGTGCTGAGATGATTTCTTGAGCTGTAGGATGAACTCTAAGGCCTTTAGTTTGTAGTGTGTACTTAGAACAAGATTACAAGGCATTAGAAGCAATGTCTGTAGAGTGAAAAATATAAGCTGTTTTAGTCAGGATGTTAAATGATGTTATACAATTGCTGCATACTTGTACATTATGGGAGAGACAGAGGGCATTTGAGGGCACAGCTATCTCCATGGTGTATATAGTGCTCAGGATTCTCAATTTAGGTTTTTATAGTAATCACGATATGGAGTGAAAAGTGAAGAAGGAAAAAAAAAAATGCCTAGGAACTGCTTCCATCCAGCAGCCCGGCTTGTACTGGTCTCTAAAATAGAGGGTGGAAAGAAAATTGAGTTGGCACCTCCTAGACTCCTGAAACAACTTGTATATTGACAGTCCTCCCCCACATTGTGTAGTGCTTTAATTTAAAACCTCTTTCTAGATCCAGAGGTCCATATTGCTTTAGAGAATCTGCAGCAGTTCCCTGCTTTTACTTCTTGCCCTGGAGAAACTACCAGCATTGATCATCAGAGCTTCTGTCTGTCTCCTCTTGGCAGAAGCCCTGTGTTTCAGACAGGTGAGCATCTGGAAAAACACATCACATCTAGCTGTTGATTGTTCTTCTGGGATCTACTGCTCAGGTTGTCACGCTAAGCTTTCTTAATACTGACCAAAGACTGCTTCTTTCCTAGATTGCCTATGAGATCATACACAAAAGGCTGACACAGCTAAGAAACAGTCTGGTCCTTTGTCTGCTTTTTACTACCTCTAATTCTGTGACAATATGAGATCTGTACTGTAGTTACCCCATCTTTTAAATCTTTGCTGAGACAGAAGAAAAGAAAGGAAAAAAATTCCCCAAAAAGGGAAAAGTGTGTATGCCAAGAAAACACTACCAGCATTTTTTCTTTCTACCCTCTCCATCTTCCCCACCACATTATACTAAAATAAAACGTAGTTGAGGAGCACTCAGTTAGGTTGTTGTGCAGTGATGCTTTACCAAATGTTTTATCTTGCAGTTCATAAAAAATATTAAATAGAAACTATTCTTAAATGTTTTTCTCAAAAAAACCCCACCCAAACAAAAAAAATCCCCCCAAAAAAACAAAATAAAAAAACCCCACACAATACCCCAAAATAAGCAAACAAAACCCCCCAAACAAAAAAAAAACCCCACCCAAACTTAAATCTCCCTTAAATAAAAAGGTTGAGGAAATTTGAGAGGTCCCACTGTGTGACTAATGGATGGAACTGATGAGATAAAAATGGTTAACTACATAAGATGATAAAACTTTATTTCTGTTTCATCCTGATAAGCAGCATAATGAGTGCCTTTGCCAAATGCAACTGGCTTTAATTGTCTGCTGCTTTCTCTGTAGAGTCTATTCCATCTCCACTGTCACCTGCTGCCAGCCAGGTCAGCCCGTTGCTCTGTGGGAGTTTAGAAGAAGAGTCTCCCTTCCCTTCCTTTGCCCAGGTAAGCCATGTAGCAGAGTAAATCTTGTCAGAATTACTTGTGTCTTAGTTGGGGATTAGTCTGAGAACACAATTGCTTCCCCCACAAAAACAATGTGGGATAAATTTTATGGAGACAACATAGGGTTTGAGTGCTTGAAGGAGTTCCTAGATTTTCTTGCCACTTAGGGGATATGCAGGATTGTTCTAGTACATGGGATTTAAACATATCTTATAACTTTTTTTGACAGATGTTGAGAGTTGGAAAGGCAAAACCAGAAACATGGCCCAAACCTGCTCCAAAGACAAGAGGTAAGAAAATTTGATATAACTACTTCAGGTTCTTCACTATGTGTCTAAATCTAACAAATCTTGTAACTTCACAGGAAACATCTGGAATGTGGAGTGGCATTTTGTGGTGGGTTGACCCTGGCTGGCCAAGTGCCCACCAGAGCCATGCTATCACTCCCCTTCTCAGCTGGACAGGGGAGAGAAAATATAACAAAAAGCTCATGGGTTGAGATAAGGACAGGGAGATCACTCAGCAATTCCTGTCATAGGCAAAATAGACTCAACTTGGGGAAAATCAGTTTAATTTATTACCAATCAAATCAGATTAGGGTAATGAGAAATAAAATCAAATCTTAAAACACCTTCCCCCCACCCCTCCCTCCTTCCCAGGCTCAATTTTACTCCCGATTTTCTCTCCCTCCTCCCCCCCACAAGCGGCGCAGGGGGATGGGGAGTGGGGGTTGTGGTCAGTTCATCACACGTTGTCTCTGCTCCTCCTTCCTCCTCAAGGGGAGGACTCCTCACACTCTTCCCCTGCTCCAGTGTGGGGTCCCTCCCATGGGAGACAGTTCTCCACGAACTTCTCCAACATGGGTCCTTTCCATGGGCTGCAGTTCTTCATGAACTGCTCCAGCGTGGGTCCCTTCCACGGGGTGCAGTCCTTCAGGAGCAGAGTGCTCCAGCGTGGGTCCCCCCTGGGGTCACAGGTCCTGCCAGCAAACCTGCTCCAGCGTGGGCTCCTCTCTCTCCATGGGTCCACAGGTCCTGCCAGGAGCCTGCTCCAGCACAGGCTTCCCCCGGGTCACAGCCTCCTTTGGGCACATCCACCTGCTCTGGTGTGGGGTCCTCCATGGGCTGCAGGTGGATATCTGCTCCACCGTTAACCTCCATGGGCTGCAGGGGGACAGCCTGCCTCACCATGGTCTTTACCACGGGTTGCAGGGGAATCTCTGCTCCGGTGCCTGGAGCACCTCCTCCCCCTCCTTCCTCCTCCTTCACTGACCTTGGTGTCTGCGTAGATGTTCCTCACTCCAGCTGCAGTTTGTGTCCTGTTCTTTTTTTTTCTTTTCCTTCTTAAATATGTTATCACAGAGGTTGATTGGCTCGGCCTTGGCCAGCGGTGGGTCTGTCTCGGACTCGGAGCTGGCTGGCACTGGCTCTGTCGGATGTAGGGGAAGCTTCTAGCAGCTTCTCACAGAAGACACCCCTGTAGCCCCCCCTGCCCCAAACCTTGCCATGCAAACTCAATACACATTTGCACTGCGGAAGTTTTATGCACCCTTCTGCTTCCCAAGGCCCTTTGCTTCTTTCAGATGAGAACACTCTGGCACTCCCTGTGCCAGTGGATAGTGATGGAGAAAGTGACAGCTCTGACCGCATACCTGTGCCCAGCTTCCAGAATTCTTTCAGCCAAGCTATTGAGGCAGCCCTCCTGAAACTGGACAAACCGTCCACAGCTGATCATTTATCAGGTAAAAGGCAGGGGGGAAGGCATGAAAAATTTCTGAAGTGAAAAAATTTAATATTTCCCCTTCTTCCTCTGGGAGAAGTGAGAGCAGCAATTTTGGGACCAAAAATTGGCCGCAGAACAGTTCTGAAAATTGTCAGTTGTGGTTTCTGAACATCTTGACTAGGGCTTCTGTTAGCTTAAAGCAGCGCTCTCAGTGGGAGCTGAGATGATCTCCAACTAGCAAAAAATCCTGTTAGGACAAAGATGGCTTTTGACAGTCATGTTTGCCATGTCTCTACTGGAACTCAATTTAAGCTTTATCTCAAGGAAGTTCAGGTTATGCACTTTTAAACTAAAAATACCTGAGCTGCTGAACTACCACTTATGTTTGACCAAAATGTCAAGGTAACTGCTAGCTGAAATTTCAAATTCGGGAGTCTGAAACAAATTGAGATGAACTTAAATGTCCAAGCCTGGTGCTGGCTGATAAAACTCTTTTATAATGCTCAGTTCTGATGTTTAGCTTTGGTTTCTGTTTGGAGACTGCACTGAATGATGGAGAGAGTTGGACAGGAGGGCCTGGGAGTTTGAGTGAAATTGAGTATCAACTCCAGTTGTTGTGGGTTTTGGACATGGATGAAAGCGATACTTGTCTGAAGGGCAAACTGCTGCACGCTTGCAGTCCTAGGATCTGCTGTTGGAACAGCAACTTTGGAATTAGTTAGGCATGTCTGTAGGTGTGTTCTAGGTGTGATGGAGTCTCCCTTAGTTTGTCTGCAGTATTTTTTTTTGTTAAAATTAAACTACCTGGTGCTCAGTGAGTTGACACGAAGTGTCACGGGCCTGTAGAAGTCATTTAGGCTAGGGAAGACCATTTATCATTTCTGTGTGATGTTCCTGTTCCATGAGAAGAATGACAGTATCATTTTAATTCTTCACAGAGGAAAAGGGAGGCAAGAAAAGAAAGAAACAGAAGCAGAAGCTATTGTTCAGCACCTCTGTTGTTCACACAAAGTGATTCTGCTATTCAAGAGAAGTTTCCTCTCCTGGTTTTCTTTTCATTTTGCTTTGTTTTGCTGCTATAGTTTAAGTATTTAAATTTGAACAGACTAAACTTGTGTTTCCAGGGCTTCTAGGCGGTTCAGGAGGAAACCATGACAGTATGTGTTGAGTAAGATCTTTTGATTCCAACTGTTTAATCAGTTTTGAAAGAAACAACCCAGACACAAATCAGCCAAGGCTTCTAGTCTGTGCCAAGCCGGTTCTTTTGGCCTAAGAAGCAGTTTGAAAGTCTTTACAGCTGTGTGGCACTGCCAGAATACTGCAATATTGCCGAAGTGAAGAGGCAGAAAGCCGCTATTTCCCTAGAAGTATTCATGGGCAGAAGTCCATCTGACTGTGACAGTAGTGCTGTTTCAGTAAAGCTGTCAAACTGCTCTGTTGAGAAACTGGTTTCCGCTGCACTGGAAAAGAGCTTCCTGGCTTTAGAGTGTTAGCTGCTATATCTGTTCTTTTTCTAAAGAGCAAGAATTCCTCCTGTTCTCCTGGCTTGGAAAGATTTAAAGCTGAGGTGAGTGTAAAGCAGAATTTGGCTGTTTGGTTTTGAAGTGACTCCTGATGAATCTGTGTATTTCAAAATGCGTACTGGCACTAGTGGTAGAAGGAACCTTCTGGCTTCTCTCAGTTGTTCAACTCTGTTTTAATGTGGTTGAGTGAGGCTGCTAATTTTTTTTTTTTTTTTTGGCCAACCATGGGCTACACATTCTTTGTAACCTGGTCATCTAGAATAAACACTCCCCCCCTAGGGCTCTTGGTAACTAGCCGAATGATGTTTTGACCCTGTCTGCTCTTGAATTGGAAGAACAACTGATAGCTGGAGTCTTATCTACAGACAACTTTTATGCCCCAGCAAGAAACTGGGGTCTCTTATACTGGGGTAAGGGCCTGTATCTGCTTGGATCTGGTATGTAAGTTGATCTACACTAAGCACCTCGGGCTATAAACATACCTCTTCTGGACCCCTTCCCGCTCTTTCTTTGGGTGGTCGCATTCTGCACTGCTTGTGGTTTGATTTGAGCTAATGAGTTAAGTGGTGTGGATTTTGTTGAATAAAATGAACTATAGGTGTAATGTACCAGTCAAGGCCAACAGTTGCAATAAATCGTATGCACACACACTTACAGTACTGCACACTTCCTGAGCTGAGTGAACTGTCATACCAATGTGGAGCACAATACCACTTAATTGCACAGATTCAAATCTTACCTTCCTACTGCCAGATTTCATGCCAGGGAACTGGTATGAAGTACCGCCTAACTTACAGTGCAAGACTGATGGGTGTCTTCTGTTACCTTCAGCCCCACTTGCACCAGTGGTCTGTCTGCATTTGCACAGGCTTTAAAAAGTTGATGTGCTCTCTCTGACACTGTGACTGATCTGAGCAAGGAAGCGTGTGTTTGAGACTCCTGAAGCCAGGTATTCTAACACTGGTAAAGTCATCGGTTGTGTCCCTACTTAAAAAGTTTATGTCAATACATTGATGCTTGATTTCAAAGCAAGAAGCTCCATATTATACAAGTGCTTCCTCGAGGCACTTAAGCGTGTGTGCGTGGGAAGCTAGTATCAAAGAGTGTACTTCACAAAACTCTGTATGCGGCTGTAAACCAGAAAGAAGGGGAAGAGGGGGGATGTAAAGAATACTTCAACTGCTACAGGAGGGTAGGGGAAATGCTTGCAAAACATTCTCTGAAAGCAGCTTGACTCACGCTAGGTCACAATTAACTACACTTGATGGAAGGACAGTACAGCTTGTCAAGAGAGTGCAAAGAAACTAAGACAAGATGCCTGAAAGTGGTAACACATCTTGCTGTTAATGCTTTACATGCACATTGGAAAATTACTGGTGAGGGTAGAGAAAGCAACTAAGAAAGAAAGATTCAAGTATGCAGTTAACTGTGTTCACAGTACTATTGTTTCCTATTTGTAATAGTAATTTTAAGCCATGGGAACAGGAGTAACTACTTAATGTCTAACCAGTATTTGTTGTGTTATCTCTACACATTTATAGTCAACTTTTCTTTGCATTGGGAAGAGAGAGAGAGTAATTGGAGCTGGTGTAACTCACCTCCACATCTCACAGGCACTAGAACAAGTAAGGGAAGTGATGCGGGCAAGGAAGACTGTCCCTTCTGCA
Organism: Balaeniceps rex; assembly: GCA_013401315.1. Lineage (NCBI taxonomy): Eukaryota > Metazoa > Chordata > Aves > Pelecaniformes > Balaenicipitidae > Balaeniceps > Balaeniceps rex. The sequence continues at coordinate 14,778 of VYZW01017114.1, forward strand.
GGGGCAGTCTCCACAGGACAGCATCTTCAGGTTGTATCTTGTTTTCCTATGGATTCAAGAAATAATACCAGCAATGCTACTTTCCTCTAACTGATTGGTGTAAACTTAATAAATATCTAAGCAGTACTTGTACCTATGAGTTTTATAATGGGTCGGATGGAGTTGAGCCTTACGGCTCTACCTTGCATTCCCTGTAATCCCTGCTCCTGTGTGCACAACTGGTGCTTTTGTGACTTAGAACAATGGATAGCCCTATGGATAACAGGTGCACTTGAAGATAAAGTAAAAAACAGTAAGATGTTAATGCTTTTTCTGTACTGAAGGAGAATAATGACATTCCTTGTCCATGCCAACTGCCTAAAGCTCACTTCTACCTCAGCATGAAGATCACATTGAGCTGCTACACTCCTTAAGAGTGCAGGTGGTTTTGACTCCTGGAGTGAAACAGAAAAGTAACCTACTTAAGTAAAACAGTGCATTTTTTTCCTAAAATAATTTATTTAAGAACATTCGGAATGGGGGAATGAAGTCTAAATATGAACAGATGCTTTTTCTATCCCTTGCTTTGCTTAACACTGAAGATAACTGGTAACACCTTGATTACACAAGTACAAGACAGGTGAACAGTAACTAGTAATGTTTAGTCTGTCTCTGTGCCATCATCATCTTCCTCATCTCCACTTTGAGACTGCTCTTCTTCAAGGGAACAGCTCAACAATGACTTCTGTATACACCGTCTTTCTTCTGCCAAGAGAGAGAGCAACAGAGGGTTATTACTTGATCTCATCACATATGCTGGAATATCCTCAGCTTCTAAAGAAAGGAACATTTCTCAGTTCAAGAATTCAGAAGTAGCCCAGCATATCCTACAAAAGCCCCAGGAATTGAGGCCGCATTTTAGGAAGGCAGCTGGAGGAACTCACCTTCATTTGTACAGTTTTGCAACAACATCAGCAGCTGTCTTCTATTATACTGAATTAGAAATTTCTGACATGTTCTTATGGTACCTGTAGGAGTCACAAGAACAGTATGTAACAATCTACAAAACCAAGTGTTTCAGAGCTGCTAGTATATTTTCTGAAGATCATTGTATCAACTGACAAATGCCCCAGGCAACAACTTTATTAATGCAAGGGCTAAGAAGTGGCTGTAGCCTTCATTTCCCCACTCTTGAGGTTAAGTGGTGGAATAATAATTTCTCACATGTAGTGCCTGTTCTCTGCCCCAGGTGGTTAATTTTCAGGACAGGGATGATGCTATACAGTATTTTAAAAAAAGAAAATAATGTAATACAGTATTTGCTGCTCTGTTTTTGTGCTAAATGTAATGAAGATTCAAGCAGAATTAATGAGGGTCTCAACCACGAACTGCTGGTGCCTGTTTTATTTACAGCTGCTAGAAGCTGCTAAGTTAGTGACCCATAAGATGGGTCTATCGCACCCACAGCATTAAGATGGGGTTTTTCTATTGTAGCAGGCCTGGAAGGTACGATTAAGCTCCGCCACCTCCCCGCAGGCATCCGAGACTCCGCCCCCAACACCGGGGCAGCTTAGGCAGCGGCTGACCTCCGACGTGCAAGGTGTTGAGGAAGCAGGGGTACCGCTGGTTCCGGCTCTCCAGCTGCCTCACGAAGGGGAGCGCGGAGCAGAGCAGCCTGTAGGAGTCCTTGCGGCACCGCAGGAGCACCGTCCCGGTGTAGGCGTTCAGGTACTTCACTGCGGGGGCACACAGGCACCGGTGAGCCCGGGCTCCCGCGCCCCGGCCCTTCCCAGAGGAGCCCCCCCTCACTCCCCGAGGGGCCCGGGGAGGCGGGGGCAGCGCGTCCCGCCGGCACCTGTGAAGGAGACGGAACAGCAGGCCAGGCCGTAGTCCCCGTGCACCCGCCCGATGGCGTCCCTGACGGCGAGGCCCACTGCGCGGTCCTCGATGCATTGCCGGCACCGCGGGTCCTCCGAGACCACCTCGCACAGCACGTACCTGGGGGAGAGCGCGGTGTCAGCGGCGCGGGACGGACCCTGCCCGCCGGCGACACCTCCTGCCTCACCTGTTCTTGAAGCGAACCATGGCGGCGGCGGTGCCCGATCCGGACGGACGTTGCGCCTAGCCAATGGGCGAGGCGCCTCCGCGCACTGCAGCCAATCGTCATGCAGGGGCGGGGACAGAGGAAGGACTTCCGGGCCCCAACGGCCGGCGTGGTCCCACCTTCCTTCGTCAGCGAGCTGTAGCGCGTGCGCATGCGCGATGCTTCCTTCCCCGGCCGCGAGCCGCTGGCGGGTCTGTCGGGGCGGCTCGCGCCGCGACCCCGCCGCCTGCCCGCGCCCTCCGCGAGGGGGCGCGCGCGGCTCGCGGCTGCGCGGGCCGGCGTGAGAGGGTGGTGAGCCAGCGGCTCCGTGGAGTTTGCTGAAGGTTAATTCGTTCGGCTTTAGCCCTTTTCGCTGTGTTGCTTCAACCCGCTTTGGCTAAGCCCGCCAAAAAGTCTAAATGGCGGAGACGGGACGTCCCGCGCTCACACCCCCGCTTCGCCTGACCGGAGCCGCGGGAAGGTCCGGGGAGGAGGGCGAGGGCGGGCCCGGTGCTGCAGTCACCCTCTCTGGCTGTGGTAGGTGGTGGGGCCGCCGTCTGTCCTTCGAGGCTGAGGGCTTTAGCAGAATGCCCAGTGCCACCCCTGTGCTCCTGGAAGGGCTCTCTACCTTCGCTGCTTCACAAAACTGTACTCCGGTGTTTATAGCTCCTCGGGCCCCGGGTATGGGGTGTTTTGGGATACGTACTAGCTGTCTAACAAATTAAAACAGCTGAGAAAATTGCAGAACAGAGCTACTTACAATTATTTCTGTAGTGGTTTTCAAAGCTGTGATCTTTGGCAGACGATCTGAGGAAGCTCAGAGCGCTTTTTGAAAAGATCTAGTACCAGAAGAAACTGGGGAGAGGGGAAGGTGGGGGGTAAGGGAAAAGATATGAGGTGGGCACCTGAATGTGAGGTGGGAGAAAGAGCTGGCTAGGGTGGCACATAATTCACAGGAGAAGCACTTTGACGAAGGTTCTTGGAGCCAAATCACACGGGAGTGCTGAGGCGCTATAAATTAAGTGGGAACTCATTGCTAATTCAGAGTGGAAACATCTTCTTTAATGACCTTAATTCTAGACAAAGAAAACAATGATAAACCCAGTGGAAATCCTGTCGTGGGTGATAAACTTCTGCCCTCTGAAACAGATGCCTGTTCTGCTGCTCTCTCCCTTTCTCTATTCACTCTTCTCTTCTTCACCTGTGATCACAGTTTTGAGTCATGTTTTTCTGAGAACTGCAGAAGATGAGTTGCCTGAGGAGAAAAAAGCATGAAGTCCAGTATGGACTTGCCAAGAGACCTTTTCTTTTGTGCCATGACCAAAGGGACTGGGGGAGGTTTGTCAGTTTCTGAAGCTGATGCAGATAGAAGCATTTTCTCAGTGAGAGAGACTGCATTGCATTGATCTTTGCCATATTGCTTTGTGGTTTAGTATCCAGACTCGGATCTAGCTGTCATCTGTTCTACTTCTCAGTACAATGAGCTCCTAGGTGATAAGCTATTCTCACATTTTTGAACGATTCATAAGATTCCCACATATTTTCTTTGTGGAGTGAGGTCCCTGCTTAGCCTTCCAGCGTGCCTGCCAAGGTATATTGGCCTGCTGCCCCTGTCTTTCTGGTGGCATTCCCCATCCTGCCTTCTGAGTGGGCTCAGCTTGTCCTGGGCTGCTCAGGTTGCTTTCATTCATGACCTTCCTCATTTCCTTCTCTTTGCAGAGGCACGGCTGGGTCTCTGACAAGCAGACCGTGTGGGTGCACTCTGCTCTGTAATCCAATAGGACATGTGCACTGTGCATGCTACAGGCTGGGCCTTATGTATAGCGAAGGCCTCTGTTTTCAGTCCAGAAGGCTGATTAGGAGAGACATGGTGCAAACAGAGAATAGTGCTGTGAGAGAGCCCTGTCCCGCTTCACTTCATGTAGTATATTGCCTTTTTTTCCCCTGTCGTTGGTTTGGAGGATGCACAGAGCAGCCCTGAGTCACCACAGCTCCCTGTACAGTCACTGCCTGTGTTAGTACAAGCCGTGTGAGTCCGATCAGGCATCATGGTGTGCTGAGCTGACAGTACAGGACTAAAAGGTTACAACATCTTCACATTTGTTTTCCCACCTCCTCATTCCCATCCTCTGCCAGCTTTGCTGTATTGATTCCAGTGTCAGTGATTCAAGAAACTGTCGCAAGTGATGGTGAGTTATACAGTCAGGGTGGGAAAGAACTGTCTCCTAAGAAAAGATCTGAGAGAGAAAAAGTCAGAAAATGCTATTTAAATTGAAGAGTGGGTCAAGAGACCTGCCAGGAGAGAGGATGGATATCTCTCCTGCAGACTTGGAAAGACAATGTGGCCTCGGCATAGCTTATCAAACAGAAATTATGGAGGACAGAGTATACGAGGACGGGGGAAATAGCATGCGCTGTCTATACACATTAGAGACAATTTGTAAAGCAGTTTAAGAACTTTGGATAGAAGATTCTTCATCAGCGTAAGTGTTCATCAGTGATTGTCCAATAAAGTGGTGATGCTAGGGAGATGCAGGAGGAATACTGAGGTCTCATTTTCCCAGCTCGTGTTTGTTAGGTGTGGTAGTGTGCATGTGGAGGGGTTATTCCCATTCAGTCTGGGTTGGTTTTATTACCATTTTAGTTCATGATTTGACATTTTACTACAGGCTTGAAGATCTAGACCCTCATTTTGGATTTATATAGTATTCATAATCTCCAGATTGCAGGTTAGATTGCATTTATATTGTATATAATTAATTGTGCTAATAAGCTCCAATAGACATTGTGATTAATGCATATGTTTTATTGTATGCAGCCAGCTCTTAGAGTCTGCATGTATTTGCTATAATTAAAATTACCAGCAAATGTGTTCACTGAAAAAACATATACCAGTTAGTGAATTCTTGCACTCTTTTCAGGTAGGATGTTTCCATTTTATAGATGAGGAAACTGAGGTACAGGGGGATTAAACGATTTGTTCATAGTAAATAGCTGTCAGTCTGGAGATACAGAGCAAAGACATAATGTAAGTAGAGGGAACCAGCATATTAGTGCATATTGTGTTGGAGTATAGGTCTTGTATGTTGCTCATGCATAAGGTAGCGAAGTAATTACATTCTGGAGTAAAATTAGGATGCACTGATACTCCATCCTTGTGATACCACAATTTGATCTTCCCTGCCTAGCCAAAAGCATGATTTTTGCTTCCCCATGGAAGCACGGAACTGAATTTGCCATCAGGTGCGGTATCAGAGTTGGGGGTGACAACTACATTTTGTTCCACTGTATGCACATTGCATCCCCAGATAACCCCACAGTCGAAAATACAAAACAATCTGGCTAAAATTAAAACTGCTTCGTAAATCCTCTGTCTGATGTTGCCTGAAGCTTTTTGTTCAGTTTATCTTCACAAGGTCACTGAGACAGAAAAGTGCATTCTCTGAGCGTGTTGGCCTGGAGCCTTTCATGCAGATGCTTTCATTTAACATTTGGAATGTTCTCCTTCTCCCGTTGGTCCCTTCCTTTTTACTGCCCCATTTTCTGTATCTCTCTACTCCCCCCTTTTGAACTCAGGATCACTCACATCAATACATGTAGGAATAGAAGCTATCTGTTTTTATCACCTTATCATGTAATCACTAATCATAAGCTTTCTGGGCACCCAGGCTGTCACGGGCCAGAGACTGCTGGTCTGTCTGCCAGAGCTGCCACGCATGCTGCCTGCAGCACTGCCCTCATCTTTGCTGTCATCCTGTCACGTGGAATATTTGTCTTGCAAAATCATATGTTTGAAGCAAATTCTGTTTCTGCCTCTTTCAGTGGCTTGCAGTATGATCTTGGACTACTCACTTAAGATCAAAATGGTAAATTCACATTTCTTTGATTTTTTTTTTTTTTTTTTTTTTTTTACAGTCAAGAACAGGAAATTTCAGTTCAGATTAATAGTGACTGCGTGCTCTGAGAGACATCCCAACTGTTGTAAGGTGAGCTTCCATTAAGATATCAAAAATTGGAAGCCACTTTGGAAGATTGAAGCCACGGTTTAAGATCTGATAAAGGGCGTAAATGTCTATGACTTTGGCATGTGCTGTCTAGAATGAACAGAGAATCAGGAGTCTTCTCTTCCTGTCCAGCAAAAAACAGCATGAGAGAAGAGCAGTGCAAAAAGGCTTTGTGCCAAGTGAGAAGCTAGCCCTAAACTTCCGAGCTTCATTTTCTCCAGCTCTGCAATGGGAATAATTGCAAATACCTTACTCATAGGTGCATGTTAAAAATTAGTAAAATGTCCACCCAAATGTTGTTAATTATCAAATATAGTAAAACTGCTTCTATATATGAGAGATCTGTAGGCAGCACGCTTTTCATTTGCAGCAAGCTGCTGCAAGAAGCAAAGAACTGTTTCCAAACTAGTTAAATAAATTAAGGCAAAAAACTAGAATATTGGTTCAGATAGTTCAGGATTCTCTTTTTCCTTTCTGCATTAGGGAACACAGACTGAACAGCAGGCCACATAAGTTACTATGTAATCTGCTGTGTAAAAAACCCCTATTTAATACTTCCTTAATGGGGATGTTAAGATGGATTAATTAGTCTTTGTTCTTGTCTCTGAAGATAAAGGGTAATTAATATTAATTATGTGTAATTGAAAAATTGCTCCTTCACAAAGAATCCAATAGCATTAGTGGGATTTTAACTTCTTGCGTACAATATTCCATAATGTTACGGCAAAGACTGCCATAAACTTAAGAATGGCCTCAGAGAGTCTTACTCACTTTCCAGCGCACACTTGAGACCAATGTTTTCTGAGACAACAGATCTCAGAGCATGCTAGTGAGACAGGATTCAGTGTTTTGTTCTGTGCTGAATGGCACTTAAACAGAAGATGCAATTTGTAAGGCTGGTTGTCATTAACGGTGCTGCAAGACTTTTCCTCAGTAAATTTCCAGAAACCTGTGGAACAACCACAGGTAAATCAAAGGGAAAGTATTAGAAACAAACAAACAACAATGACAGTGACAACAACCACAAAACAAAACCTCGAGCTTGCCTGTCTGGGAAGGAAGCTTTTGAAAAAAAGAAAAAACAACCCACAACTCTTTAGTAACCAGTACGTCATTTGTGGGTAAGCACAGACAGTAGAGGTGTCTGACAAAGAGTGGAGACTATGCTGAGATATTTGAATTAAGGTGAAAAAGAAAAAACAATTATGGTTTTTACAAGGGTAGAGCGCTTTCAATTAGATAAGATTAGTAGATTGGTTAGCCTGAGACCTGAAATTCCTAACTGCCCACCAATTTCTGTTGTTAATTAAAAATCCTCAAAATATTTAGGTGCATAACTTCCTTTGATTTCAGTGGGAGTTGGGCACCTTCATATGCATAAAAGTCTGGCCCTTAAGCTCTCTAGGCCTCAGTTTCACATTGGCAAAATGAGGATAATAACATTTTTCTACTTCAAGGAGTGCTACAAATGATTTATTGAGTTATTATGCACTTAAATAATATAACAATTGAGATAATAGAAGCTCTTATGGCATAAACATAGACTGCCCTGAGCCACCTTCTTCATATATGAGTTGGTGTAGAAGCTACTCTGAAACAAGATGATGTGTCTAGTGTTGCTCGTCTTGCAGATCTTTGCTTTTTCTTTCCCCTGAATTCCCATGTGCAGATTAAGCCAGGGTCCTATTTTACAGTAAGATGTATCTGCTTATGTTGCCATATACTGAACAATCCTTTCTCTACGTGGCTTTATGTTTAACTCCTGCAGCCTAGAGCAGCATAGGATCGGAGATGTCTTCCGCAGAGCACTTGTCTCCCTAATGAGGGAGGCAATGAAAAACATTTTCCAGTGTATCCATCACTCAGCAGCTGTGGCACTGAGGCGAGAGGACAGGCATCCTGGAGCAACCTTACATAATCCCTGCCTGCTGCCTGGCTCCGGCATGGCAGCAGCAACGCATGCAGGGGAGGAGGGGGACTGTGGTGGAGCTGCTCGGTGGGGTGTGGCCGGAGCTCCCCTTGGCAGCTGCAGGGTCTCGGCTTGTACTGGTGTCAGCTTGGTGCAAAGAGTGTGTCAGTCACTGCCTAGTTGGGGCACACGGGTCTCAACTCTTTGCCTGACCTGCTCTGACAGAGACCTCCCCACCAGCCTGTTCTTGCCTAGATCCAATTTTAGCTGCAGCATCCCACTGCCCAGCACAGTAAGTGAAAGCCCCTCAAAAACAGAGCAGGGTGCAGTGTATGAGTGTAGATTTGGGTGGGGAGAATCAACAGCGACTGTTTCTGCTGTGCTGACTGGGGGTGCTCACAACGACCAGTAAGTACAGATGTCCAGAGGCAGCGGTTGTTATTAGATTGAAGAAGACAAAAAGCACTGGAAGCATCTGACCTTTTTTGGGAAGCTTGCTGGGGCTTTTTGCTTTTATTTTGTTCGATTTTTTTTTTTTTTTTTTAAGTATGTGCTTGCACCTGAGTCAAAGAGAGTGTAAATATTTGTCACTTTTCCTAACTATGAGCAACATGAAAACTAGAAGAAAACTAATAAATATCTTGCTGCGTTTGCTAGGCTGATTCCACCAGTTGCCCTGAGGGCGGGGGGGTTTGAGCTGGCACTTGAGATGACTTCTGTGTGCTGCTGGTTGGTCCCAAGCTAAAGCTTCTGGTGATGAACATAGCAACCTTCTTGCAGTGCTTGATGGCATCTGCCACAGTGAAGTGATTTGGGGGCAATTGACCCAGGGCATGTCCCTCAGGCCACCTCAGTAAAATTCCATAGTGCTCACGCTGGAACTCAAGCAGTTGTTGCTATGTGACCTTCTCTGTCCCTGTTTCATACCTGTGATGCTTAAAAGATCATGTTTATCCTGCTGTAACATTAGTGACTTAATTAGTGCTGAATTTGGTCCTACTGCCTCTGAACATGAGCAGCTTCCATCAAGTCATCTAAAGGATCAGATCTGGTTTCTTCTTTCTCTCAGTACTGGTGGCATCTGGTTTCATTTTCCATCTTTCCTAAAGGAGCTCACTTTTCCCCCCATTTCAGCATATGCCTGTTGTATGTCAGCACCCCGGGCTACCTGTGTCTCTGTGCCAAGCCAAGTACCACTTTTGCAGCCAGCAAGATACAAGATGGTGTAGAGACAGAATGTGAGGTGCATCAAGAATTGGTGTTGTGGACTGTGTGTAGCTTAAAACTAGTACCTGCTTATGGGTCAAGAAACTAAGCTGGAGCCATTTGTGTGGGTTTGGTTTTTTTTCCCTCTGTGTAGGATGTGTAGAGGTAGCAAGATTTTCATCCTGTAATGTCACGGGAGCCAGTGTTTTTGCACAGCATGTCTCCTCTTTGTTGATACCATAACGGGCACCCAATGGACTTCTCAGGGTAAATAGCAGGGTGGGACACTGCTGATGAAACAGCAGGGCTAGCAGAGGACATGGTACTCCCAGCTTTGTAACTTAATGTTTAGTACCATCTGCATGACATCCCCATTTATTTCTAAATATGCTGTCATGGGAGGTTTTCTACACGTGATGGTTTGTCTCCAGGAGATGGATTGATTCTTTTAACTTGTTCCCTCTCTTCTTCCCTGTCCCCACTCCAACCACTTGGCCAAAACAAAACTCCCTCAGCTTTGTTTGTGGTACACAGAGGGACAGCTATTTAAGCAATAATTAGGAAGTTCTTTTTTGTAAGACGTAGGATTTTTAAAAAGTGTAAGATGATTTTGAATGTTTATTAGATTCCCCTAAAACATACATTCAACTTCAGCTCTCAACATTTTTATGTATATTGCTACATAGATAAACCTATTGCTTGAAAAAGCATATATAATCTCTATTATTTCTCTGTTATTATAATGTTACCCAGTATTGTAAGATCAACATCTGTGAGTCAGATCACAGGCATTAACAAAATAATTTTTAAATAATTTAATTAATTAATTTACTTAAATTATACATACTGAGCTCTTTTATTTTGGGGACTTGCAGGGTGCAGGTGTTTCTCTGTAAGCATGGGGGCAGGCAGCTTCGTTAGTCTTTTAATAGTCTCTTAGTATCAGAGACTGACGGTGTCACCTTATATTGAAGCTCATTTTTCAATAAAAATGCGGCAGTTTGTAACATGGATACAGAGCTCCTGCTCCCATTCATGTTGCCTCCTGCTCTACCCTCTCCAACAGAAAGATACCACAGTGACAAACGCAGAAAATTGGAGGACACATAGTAAATCTCAAGTTCAGTTCTTTAGTGTCTTTCACACATTATAGCTTTATAGAGGAGGTGATGTTGAGAGGACAGGGTATAAGTAACTTTAGACTAAGTAATGGACTTAAGGACTTCATATCCAAGCAGACTGTCTTTCTAGCTGTCAGTGCCATGTAACTGTGTCACCAATATCCAGTCTGATGTTTTCTTTATTATCATTCATAAGCTCCCATGCTGAACAGCAATCAAACTCTTCAGGCTGTGCCGTCTTGGGGATTATCACAGTTGCAGGACGGTTAAAGTCACTTCGCCTCAAGTCTTCTGCCTCTGAACAGTGCCCAAGGCTAATCACTGTGAAATGTGACGCCTGTCATGTCTTCTTGTTCAAGTATGTGCGGCAGGCCTGTCATTCACTAAAAGCCTTAACATCTGTTATTACATGGTAATCCTCACGCATCAGGCTTCCAAATAAGAAACTGGTGGAGCCCAGCAAGGTATGGCTCAGCCTTAGTTTGCATAATTCCCAGAATGCAAGGCAACTTGCTCTCCCTTCTGAAATCATTAATAAGCAATAAGAATATTATATAAGCTGGCACCTTTTTTTTAAACCATGATAATTTCAAATGCTATTATAATTAGGATGAAGATGAGAGTTTGAGCTGGGGGAGGGAACAGACAAAGGATTAAGCTGATCTCCACCATGACGTTAGAAGGTGGCTTTGTCTATTATATGCTAGTTTGGACACTAATGGATACGCTTTCGGCACATGAAGAGGCAAATAGGCAGGTTATTTAAAAGTATTAATCCTTTTCATCCTGAAATTTTATCTCTTGCCATAAATAGGACCGCAGCTTTCCAGTCCACTTATATTCTGACTAACTGACCCTGCAGAAAAAGCCTGAGAAGCAGTATGTGTTTGTGTTGTATCCTTATGACTATCAACTCCATAGTGGGTCAGATAAAGTGGACAAAAATGTTCTGTTGCTGAGAATATCTTTGTTTAAGCCAGAGTGACTGGTAGCTGATTGCAACTACAGTGCTATCACATCGCAAGAGATGTGACCTCTCGGGTAGCGGGTCCCAATCCATGACAGATCAGATGTGATATTTTCATGAAGGAAAGTTTAGTGTCTGGATCAAGCAGGCAGGATTTGCTGGAGAAGGAAAGCCAGGTGAAAGTATGGTTTATAGATGTAACTAATAGAGCCACTTACTTTGGAATAGGGAAGATTTAAAAAGTCACTTGTCAAAATCATTTTCCCTCTAACGCTGCAGCAGCCCTCAGATCTGAGCATGTTCCTGATGTTCCCCCTCACTCACATGCACGAACACGGGGAGGCAGGCGGGAGGAGGCAGCTGCACTGACACACTATGGGGTTTGCAAGAACATGATGGCAATTTAGCAGAACGATTAAAAGATTGCAAACATTTATTAATAGCTTTGCAGCTGCAGCAGCTCTGCCAGAGAAGCGTTGCTTCCTCAGGGATGCTCTTACCTCCTGCCCATTCCCTTCCAGAGCTCTAGAAATTGAAAAGTCAGGTTTGGACTCAGTTTCAGTTTAAAGCCACAGTTACGCACAATACTGCAGACCACTTTATCCCACTACCCAGGGGATGGGATGGGGGGGAACTTGAGTGTGAGAAAGAAACAAGAGAAGGTATGCAGAGCAAAAAGAAAGGATTTTTTTCTTTTCAGCTATTGCTTGGCCTTTCTTTTCTTCCCTGTGCTCCTCTCCCTTTCTGTCATTGTTCTTCTTAACCCACTCCTTCTCCTCTCCCTTGGGACAGAGCGACTTTCTGTTCAGTGCATTGGCACTAGATTCAGATGTGGGTCTGCAGTGTCTTTTTGATACTGTACAACAAAACCAGTGAAAGACAGGAAAAAAAGCAGTATTGGAGAGGATCTGCTGAAAGTTCTGCACAGCAATCAAATTTCCTACCATGAGCACAATCACGATTCTCATGATTGTGTCATTGTCTCTTCAGATTTTTTTACCTTTAACATCAGGGAAAGGTAGCAGGTGAAGGTTCAACACCAAAAAAAAAAAAAAAAAAAAAAAAGGGAAGGACANGAAAGGGAAGGACAATTGGCTGAACAAGAATTCACGGCTGATCCTGCTGAACAGCAGTAAACACTGTAAATTAAATGGGCAGTTCTGATGTTTGAGTGCACAGTACCTGAGACATTTTTGTCCCACAGACCAGATGACGGTGACTGACTGATACAAGTTTGCAACAGGAGGATATTTATCCTACGCATATGGTGACCTCCTCCATATTCCTATCCATGGTGGAGTAATCAGTTTCTTTCACTTTTTTCTTAAACTGGGCCCTAAGAGAAACTGAAATGTCTGGACAGCCTAAAAGGAATAAATTTTTTCTGCTAAGCAACGGTGACAGCAGATATGAATGCTTATGTCCCCGTCGTTATCTAAAATCCTGCTTGTAACTGGGTAGGATGACAGCGCGTCTCAACTATGGCTTTTCCTATACAGCATGGCTAAGCGACTGGACATGCCGTTGGGCATCAGTAGCTGACTACCTGTGCTTGACTTTTTAGTTCCATCAGGAGAATTTTTATTCTATTCATACACACAGTTTAATCATGCCACTTGGCAATTTAAGAAAAATCTCATTGCATAATCACTACATCTCTGCTTAATGCAGTAGAATAGGCAGAAGGGAAAGCGAAGTGAATCCAGTGGATCAGAAAGGAGAAAAAATATGATGGTGGAAGGATGCAGGAAAGAAAACAGAGTTGAATTATAAGTCCTGCATTATTCTTACGTGAACCTGCTTTGAGTTGATTTGCCTTTTTTTGATCTGTTTCCCTATTCGTTGAAGTTTTCAGTTAAAATATTTCCTTTGTCAATTTTCAAGTGCGGTGTCCAATTTGGAACTTGACTAGCATGAATTTTTGTCTATTGCAAGATGATGTTCTTATGAAAAACATCTGATTATCTCTGTTCACTTCTGTATACTATGCTCTTCATGGGATGACCTGGGAATGTACACAACCTGAGAGATAAGTGTAAGCACCTCTGAAAACTTCCTCCCTTGGGATGTTTAAGGAAAGTCTGTATGAATTTCTGGAGAGCTTGGGAGGCAGACTCTAGGGCCTTAAAAAGGCCTGCTTTTCTAGGGAATGAGTATAATACTTTGAATAATCCTAGTCTAAAAGACAGAGAACCCACCTGCAATTGTAGTTGATACCATGGATGCATTTGGGCTAATTGCTTTTTCACTTTTTGTCTGTAGGAGCTGGAATTCCCCATGCTTGGAGTATCGAAAGAATGACATAGATGAGGAAGAAACAGACCTGGATGTTGGAGAGGTACCTGGTCTCAGGTGAGAAAGGATATAGATAGGATCCTGCAAACACCAGTTCAGCAGAAGGAACTACTCTCATTTCTTCTTTGACGATTGCAAATGGCAGGCCTTTCCAGGTAGTAGCAGTTATATAGCTTCAGCTGCTGTGTCAAAGTTCTCATCCTTTCCTAGCAGTAGCTATTTCATTTGCATTGGTTTCAGTATCTTTAACTTCCAAGTTCACTGTGTGTGATAACAAGAGGATGCCTTACAGTCTTGGGACAATTAGGACACCTGTTGGTGGAATTGTTTTGTTGGGGTTTTTTCATGTCCTGAAAGGCTGTTTTGGGATGTGTTGGCCTTTACAAATATTTAAAGCAAGAAATTGTGTTTCATCGGTATTTCCCCTGATTCCATCAGAACCTCAACCCTCACTAAGGTTCTTGCCTCCCATATACCTCATTTTCTTTTTACTAACTACTTTCTTGCTCATTAATAAAAATATGTGTTGTACTACTTAAGTATGGGAACCACCATCCTCTCTGTTGTGGAGTAGTCACTGTAGCCTTTGCCATTGGCATTCCCTCCCACTGTTAGGACAGATGCTGCCTCTGGGTACGCTGGCCGTATCTCTTGAAGTAATTGGAATTGTATATTTGCAAATGAGCAAAGAATTTGCACTCTTATGTATTGAGATATTTCTCTATCTTGTCCTGTATCTTGTACTGGCTACTATGTCTGCATCCAAGTGGCAAGTAACAGGACTACAGCATGGTTAAAATAACCTGCATTGATTCAAATAAAATTCACATGAGATTCAAATACAACAAAGGACCAAAGTGTTAAGTTTCTGAATTGATAAATACATTTATTAGTGAGACTAAAAAATCCTAGAGTGCTAAGAAATTAATGAAATTCCAGGAGTTCACCTATTCTATCCTTTCCCCATCATTAAAGGAAGATATGGTTTTGACATTGTTACCAAGGGATTGACCTCTGCGTTTTTCTTTCTTAGCCATCATAGAACGCAGGAGCTGGGGACAGCACTCAGGTACAGCCCAGATACATCCTTAAGACACAATTAGTCTGCCGTTGTACAACCTTTGTAAAGCTTGGATTCCACAGGGAGGCTAAGGAATATAGTGATTGATAGCAACGTGGCTAGATCTTTTCTAATTGCAAAATTTAGAGATGAGAGAAGAGGTGGTGAGCCTGTCTCTTCTGCACAGTAAAAAGTAAGGAGGTGAGGATCTTCTGTTGTTACTTACTGATACGGAAACATTGCAAGAGAAAACAGATAGTCTTCTTTGTATCCTTGTTAGGAGACAGAGAAGAGGTAATAATGAGGAAAGGGAGGAGAGGTTAGAGGTGATAGCAGAAAGGAGAATTGTCCTTTTGTGGGTGCCAGGTACTAGTAAATAACTTTCTAAGTGCTGAGAAGAAGGTAGAAAGCAGGACAGGGGTCTTTTCAAGGTCTAGGTTCTTCTGTGGAGTAAGTACCTTCTGTTTATGAAAAAAAATCATCAAAGGTAAAATATTTCCAGACAACATGAATATAGAAATGATAAGGCTGCACGTGATGAACTTATAAAATTCTGAAGTAGGTTAAAACTCTTTTGGAACAAAGTCATTAACTTTTAACCGAATGTACTTTGTTGATTTGATGATGAATTAAAAACTGGATGGAAAATGAAAAGGCAGCTCATGTAAAGCTGCATCATCCTCTGCCTCCATTGAGACAACACTGTGTCACCTTTATTGGTGGCAAAAAATCTGCCAGGCTTTGTCATTGTTTTGCATCACAGCGTGAACCAAAAGCAAACGCACCCTCTGCTGTCACATAGTACAGTACCAGGAATCACTTACAGAACTACAGTGGCCATATAGCTGAGGAATATTTCTCTTGTCAGCGCTACTGAATGCTGACAAACCGAGGGAACTGAAATATATTGCTCTGTTTATTCTGTTTGTGTGGATCTTCATCAACCTTACCAGTTTTCAGTTCCAATAATAGCTATGTGTGTATCTTATTTTTCAAGATTCTACTTGCAAAGGTTTGGCTTCAGCTGAACCATAAGATATTCTTGAATCCCTGTCCTGTTGTCCTCGCTCACTGTTGTCCTGAGCTTGCTTTCTCACACAATACTTGAGTGAGCCACAGGTCACAGCCATTAAACTTAGTTTATGGAAAACATACCAGAATCACTTTGATCACATTATCTTAAACTCTCCATTTGAAAGAAATGTAGTGCTAGGAGATTTCCTTACTTCCTATCTCCAAATCTTTCTTTTTTTATAACAGTAATACTGGCTTCCAGACCCTGCTTGTGTTCTTTGTCATCCACTTTGTTTTATCCTCCCTACCTGGTATTCTTTTCCTTACCTTTAACCCAGTGTTGGTTTAAATTATTTCCCCGACCATAAGTACTTACTCCCAACCCCTCCAATCTCTGCTAATCCCAGCAAATTTGGTATGTTTATCTTGGCTAGGACTTGTGCTTTAGTTGCTTACATAGGTGTTTATGCTAAAGCTTATGAAACATCTGTCTTTATTGTCTTAGGCTTGAGGAAGGACATGTTTCAGGAGAGCTCCATTTGCCTCTGAATAAAGCCCACATGAACAATGCAAATAATTGCTAGAATTCCTTTATTCTGGGCACCTGACGTCCTATGCAAGTTCAGGAAATCCCATGGGGGAACACTCTGCTTTCCTGCAACAGGACTAGAAGAGATACAGCGGTCTATCGGCTCCGTGCATTGTCTTGTTTAGAAGAGGATGCGGGTCCTGTGTGAATTTCTCTGACAATGGAATAAGCAAATCTAAGTCTGACTTTTCTTGTTAAAATTCTCATCTTCTTTCCTCATAGGAAATACAGAGGTGTGCGTAATATCACACCTCACCTAGAGGTGAGGCTTTGTCAGCTCACCTACTTGTTGCTGTGTCCATTCCACTGAACAATGTCACCAAGTCTTGGTAAGGAGAAGTAGAATGAGAGGTTCACTTTCAGAGATGTGCTTGATCATTTCCATAACAAACCAATTAATGGGTTAGAAGCTCCAGTTGAAAACCAGGGTGGCATGGATAATGGTGTGGACAGAGGAGGTTGAAGTGCCAGTGTTGGTTTCTAAGCGCTCTTGATGGATTTTACATTATTCGTATTCACAAAGTGATGTGGCTTTCGGGTGCTTATGAGTAATGAGTAGAGATAGTTTGTTTAGTGTCCCTGTCCCCCAAGGCCACTGCCCTTTGAGAGAGAACAGTGTGTACCACTGCATTTGGCAGCCACACTCCCAACCTGACGCAGTCGGTTTGGGGGGGCCACGGAGCCGGCAGAGATGACTCATTCCGCCTCAGTGGCTCATTGAGGAGCTGCAGGGAGAAGCTATTTATAACCAGACCTTTCAGGTTCAGTGCAGCAGCATCTTCAGCAGGAGGAGGGGGACAGAATGGGGATGGCACATAAGACTTTTCAGATACAGATCAACCCCCACCCCAATATTTTAGCCCCAGCTGACTTCAGCCAGCCCTTTTTCCCAAGAATTTTGCTCAGCTGTCTGGGTGCTCTGGTCCTGGTATAAGATTCTGCTGATAACTCATCAGCTCCTCAAAGAGCAGGGAGACAACTGTGAATATCATCAGTGTGAACAAAACACAAACTCTTTCTACTGCAGTTGCTAAGCTGACTCTTGCTGTTTCTTTCTGACCCATGGCCGTAGCATTATCACCTTATCTTTTATTTTCTCTGTCCATGTTTATCCCTGGCTTGCCATTAAGATGAGCTCTTTTCATGGGTGTTTTCAAACAGTCTTTATGCTGCCAGCAAATCCCATTTAAACCTCCTGAGATTTCTCCTATATACAAGCTAACACTGTAATTTATAAAACTGTTGTTGTTTTTCCAATCTTGCCATGAACTCATTTCATCTTTAGGTGCTTCCATGACTCCATATGTGAAACAGAGATAATGATACCCCCTGGGTTAAGCACAGTGTGATCTATAGCTGTGAAACACCACCTAAGTGGTAGTATTATTACCAGAGAGAGTCACAGAACAATAGGAAAGCATATTACACAACAGTAGAGGACAGCATGTGTTTAAGAAAATATTTACTATGAACACATGTCTTTGTATCTAGGTAACTGTGGCCTTTATCTTGAAGCATATTAGCATACATTAAAATTATTGAATTTTATGTTAAACTAAACTTCTTCAAGTTGTCTGTTCTCTTAACTGGCTTTTGAATTCAAAGCTACAAGGCACCAGGGATCCTGTTGCTTGAATGCTTACCTTGTTCTACCTCTGCCCTGTTCTTAAACCAATTTGCACGTCTGGAACTGGGCTGCAGTTAGATGGCTCTTTGGCTCCTGTCATTCTGTAGGCTTCTTGCCATAGCTTAAATGCTTCATATTTGGCTATTCATCTTCTCTTTTTCTTCTCTTTACTTATCTTTTCCTACCTCTTCTTCGCTAAACAGACAACTGGCTCCACAGTATATGACCGGTGTTATGACTGGTAACTGCAGTTACGACCGGTGATTGGTATGTTATACCAATTAGATGAGTATGAAGTCTCAGCACATTGTTAAGGCCATTTGGTAGATCCATAGGGTTTTTTGGTGTTCTCTCTTTTGGCTGTCCTGCATCAATGTGCTATGGACCCAGAGGTATACTGGCCTTTTTTACAGTGTTTATTATCTTCATACAGAAGCTGTACTATAAATAATTCTTGCCTTCAGTTTTGGCAACCAACTAAAGGGGAAGTCTACCCTGCATAAACCAAACAGTCCTGTGATGAACATTTTTTTTCTTAAAGCCCAGTTATAAGACTGTAGAGACTTGTGAACATGAGATGTACCTTATATGCTTCAGCTCATAATCTGGACTGGAGGTGGTCTCTGCACAGTAGTCCCAAGTCTCCCTAGCTGCCACATTATTTTCCTGAATCTCAGTTTCGTTTTGGAAAAGGTAAACCTCTGGCTCTTACAGTTGCAAATAAGCCCCTGAAACATCAACGATATGTAGCTGGTGCAGAGATATTTGTATTGGCCTTGAGAGAAAAAGACCATATTTCAGGGGCATGGAGTGTCATGTTTATTTTTTTTGAGTGGTAATCTAAGATGTGCAGTGATTATAATTATAATGTCAACTTTGCTCCTTGTCTGTTTCTTCAGCAAAGTTTACACAGTAGATAAAATGGTTCTTAGAGCTGTCGGTTTATCCTTCCAGCAGCTGCCTTGTCTTCCCTTTGGCACCTTAGGCACCCGTGAGTACACTGTACGTAGCACGGCCGGCTCCCCTGCATGTGTCACCACCTCCCCTTTGCCCGAGGCTTGCGATATTCTTGAGCAGACCCCTGGAAGGGGATGCCAAGGATGGGCACTATGGCCAGAGAGCGCACAAGGAGGTGTGTCCAGGTTTGGTTCCATGAACCCAGAGCCAAGAGGGCTAGGAGGGGAAACCAAGAGTGTGCATACATGTCGGAGACTGAAAGGATTTACCTCCCTGCATTTCCAATTGCTTGTTTTCTATCTGGGGAAAATCCCTTTTGACAGCCCAGGCGGTGAGCTTCTAATTCCTGTCTCCGGCTCATTTTTCACTTCAATCCCTCAGCGAATGGATTTTAATGCTTGATGGATTCAAACGAAATTATTTCCGTTCCTGTGGCTTTGCAAAAGCCTCTAGGGTGTGTGTGTGCGCGCGCAGGGGAGGAGGGATGGGGTTTGTTTTCGTTACACTCCAGTAAGCCTCCTCTCCAAGGGAAATGTATTTCATTTCTTCATTTAGGGCTTTTCTTGCTGATGATTCCTCCCATGCTGTCCTCCTGGCTCTTGGGTCACAGGAGGACCCGTAAAAGATTTGCGCTTCTGAGGGGTACAGGATACAATGTTCCAGATCAATGTTTCTGCTTGAAGTGGGGATTCAAATCATAGGACCAGACTGTGCTTCCAGGAATAGCACTGGATTGGGGTGAATAACTGTGGGAAAACTTTCATATTCCCCGGCTCTAGCTGGGAGTGAGACAACACCACAGGCTGAGAGATGGAGTTAGTGACTGAAGTGTTGTCTGGGTAATCAGCAGTCTTCACCACAGACATCTTGTTTGAACATGTGTACAATTCACCATACTGCTATTGTAATGGACAAATATTTCTTTTTATTACAATTTCTAGCCTCTCATGCCAGCAGAAATCACTGTAGGGAACTGTGCAAGGGCTCTGCTTGCATAATATTCAGTAATCAAGCAGAATTTCAGCTGCTTAGCCACCATGCGTTTCTGCTGGGCTTCTTCCACAGAGCTCCCGTGTCTGGGAGGCTAAACTATTTAAATGCTCGATATCTCACCCTTGTATCCAAGCCAAATCTTCATCATAATAAAAATTAACAAAGGAATCATTCTATGATACATGGCTCTAATAAATACTTATAACCAGCATGCTAAATATCCTCATTATTCTCTGACGGATTTAGAGTGTTGCATGAAGTTGGCGATGTCTCTCAATGTATAAAACTACTGTTGTTAGGGTGTGGTAAGCCCACTTGGTGATACCATATCTAGATTAAGTTGCTTCAATTTATTATATCTGCTCCTAAGCTGTCATCACTTGCTCAGGCAAGAAAAAATCTTGTTCCTGGAGTTGGAAATGTATTGTGTGATCCTCTTCAGCATATGCCTGTCTTCTAGGACAACCTCCTATGCCCACAGCCTCCTGTGAATACTTGTTTAGAGCTATTGATTTTCATCCTAAATGTGTACTGCATCATGCTTATAAAGCTGGTGGATCCAGGGACTACAAGGTGTAGCTTGCGAGTTTGTCCCGTTTTATCTCTCTATATTATTGCAAAACCTCAATTCCTCTAACTTCAGCTTTTTTCAGTATAAGTATTCTAATTCTCATTTTTTGTTTTGTTAAATGCATAGTCTACAGATGAGAAGCCCTATTGTATTAATGTGGTTTTCTAATATGTTGCATCAGAGACCGTTAGCTTGCATTATAAATACTCAAAATTATACATAAAGCATATGTTTAAGTTTTAGTTGTAAATAGAGTAATAGCATTTCAGGAATAATTTACTTTATCTAGTTAATATATTCTTGCTTGTACTTGTATGTTTATTTCAACGTTGTCAATAATCTCCAAGCTTTTGAGCCAGGGATAGTAAATTGAAGTGTTAATGAACTTCAGAACTTCATTAATAAAATCATGCTCAGTCTGTTAGGTAGAAGAGGACACTAATTTATAAGCCAGTAGATACTGTCTAGCCTGAAAGCTTCAGCTACTTATTATAGCAACAGTATAGGCAAGTCTCTTTACGTACCTTCAGATTGTAAAAAATCATATATAATTGACATTTTCTGAAGGATCAATAAGAAATTGAATTAAATGTGAGTAAAAAGGGAGTTCTTAAATTTCCGTCTTGTCTTTCTGCTGGAAAATGTGGAGATTTTACTGCAGAAGTAACTGATTCATTAACCTTGTGCTTTGTCATCACAGAAAGGAAGTAGACAAATATTTGGAAAATATGTTTTTTAAATACTCTTGTTTCAGCCAGTGTTCTGGATTGCTTGTGTGCTATTAATAATGTTTATTAATATTTTGGTTGAACGTTTTCCTAAGTCACCAGTGTTTCTTTTGCCAAAGGCATGAGTTATGAATCTAGCCAGATACCCATTGGGTTTAGTTGCTGCAGATCAAATTACCTAATATTAAATACATATTAGCATCTGACTGCACTAGTTTTTTCAACAGCATTCGCCAATAACTGAGAACTTATTTTAACAGTGGTTTCCACCACATTGTTGGAGTGAGGATAATGGAGACTAGAAGTTATCTATAGTGACAGAATACAGTGCCAGTACCACTGGGAAAGCATTGTGTCGGGTTTTTTGTTTCACTTACTGTCTCTTTTACTTACTTGGCGACTCTGAGACCAATAAGCCTTTCCTGCATTGGAAAGGCTTAGAGATATGGTTGGCGTCTTTCAGCTGGAAAATCATTATCAAGCTTTTCTTCACATTCCATGTTGTACTAACTGTCCCATGTGTGCTGCCAGTTGCTCAAGTCTAAGGCTTGCCGTGCATTTGGCATGGTAAACAATACTCTTAGCCACTACCCTTAAATGTTTTTCAGTCTCCTATTTACTCATCTATCTAGTCTCTATAATCCTTTAATGGTGACAGGCTTATCAGTGTAATCTCTGAATTTTACCTGGATATCCTTTGTGCTCTCTGTTGGGTTTTTTAATTGGACATAAGACTGCGTCTAGCATCATACTGGTGTGCCATTGTCCAATTTAATAAATGTTTCATTTCCTTTCAAGCTGATAGCATATTCATTTATCACTGCAACACTGAACTTTCCTCTTAACAGTTTACCTGAGGTAGCAATGCTCTGCTGCTGCTTGCAGAATTTGCAAAGCTGTCTGATCCATGACATTTCTTGCATCTTCTGCCATATGCCAAATATTTTCTTGGTCCGTCCTGGTTGTCATAAAGCGTGTGTGGTTCTACATGATTTTGTCTTTGAGCTTAATATGCTTTTCTCTCTCAGATCTCTTGCTTGGGGTATTTTGTGTTTTCATTGTGTTTAAATCTGACTTGCACTTAATTCTGGACTCGATGATTGCCATAGATTTGTTCTTTGACCTTCTATCAGTCTTGAAGCTTTTGAGGGAAAACCAATTCCCTAATAAGAGGTCAGACCATAATTTGAATTTTCAGCAAAAATCTCAGGAGAGACACCCCTTAGTAATCTTTGAAAAGGTAAGAATCAGCCAGGCACAGGCATTTCTTCAGTTTCACTTTCCTTTTTTATATTTGCCTAAAAAAACATCTTTTACACTTCATTTTTACATGAAGTGCAATATCTCATAATGTATATGGATTTCTAAGGGTTTTTCACTGCCATAATTGACTGGAACCTCTTAAACATTTCAAATGCATCAAAATTGAGTATTAAGAAAAATAAAGCTTTTGATTGTCTTCCTTTTTACTGACATGGCTTTTAGATAAACAAGGATTTCTAGAACATACACATGCAATTTAGTATTTTCCCAATTGCCTTCTGTATTTCCAGACTTTCAGCTCTTCTGGGCATCTTGGTAGCTTCTTCTTTTCCATTCAAGTTACACTCTTTGGCATCTTTTTACTCCTGATACCATATGGCATTCCTTAATCCCTCTGTACCCAAACTGCTTTAAAAGTTACTCCTTATTAATGACACATTTCCAGCTGTCTCTACTTAGAATGAAGGCTTTTGCCATGTCCCTGTTCCTGAGCCTAGGCAACTAAACCACTTACAGTTGCCAGGGCTATGGCTTGGGAGGGAACGAGATCCAGGCACAGTCCCTGCAGTAGAAGGTACAGTGTGGGAATGGTATATTTGTGGAGGGGGTCAGTCCTCAGTTTTTTCCAAAAGGAGGATACCTCATAAGAAGTATATTCAGAATGCAGTCAGTACTATTTGCCTGATGACAGTATATTATAAAATGATATTTCTGTAGAACAGAATGAAACTATCAGAGTTAATTGTTCCCACGAAAATCACAGGGAAATGGGCTGGGCTCTTAAAGGAAATACTCTTTAGGGCACTTCCTTGAAGAGATTGTTTTTGAAAAAAAGAATCAATCTCCAGAAAATAAATCTAATAAAACCCAGTTTGTTTACGTAGCATTGAGCCCTGTGAGCTTTCGTGCTAATTCCTCTTGGCCGGTGCACAGGTGTAAGGAGCTGACGTCACTGCTGAATGACAAATGCACCAAGTGCGAATTCTGTTCTCCCATGCTCTTCCCAGGAAAGCCAGTACAGCCGCATGCATATAAATGAGCAGATGCTTTTCCCCATTTGTGGGGACACCTGCTGTCAGAGGGCACATGGCTGAGCGAGAGAAGCTCTAGGCTGCACCCCTAGTTTGTTGACTTTTGCTGCTGTGGATTGCTATTGCTGCATGACTTGTTGGTGCTGCTATTATTATGGTGGTGATTATAATTTTTTATTATTATTATGTGGCGCTGCAGATCTATTCCCCTCCCTCCAAGATGCTGTTTCTGCCAGAGCCTTTTCTGCCTTTGATCACAGCCAAGAAGATGGCTTTGACACTGTATGTATTCCCCTAGCCCACCGCAAAGTCCTAATCCTTCTAATAGCTGGAGGTTTTCAGTTTAAGTCTTTTATTAATATTCCATCTTAATTGTAAAGCACTTCAGTG
>VYZW01017114.1:52865-80311 GCA_013401315.1 Balaeniceps rex
CCCGCCGCGCTCGGCGGCCCCAGGGCGCCCCCTGCTGCGGGCGGAGGGCGGCGCTGCGCGGTCCGGCCGGCTCCTTGCCCGGGGACCCCTCTCGGGCCGGGCGGCCCGGCTCAGCACAGCCTGCCCGTGCCGCCGGAGCTTGGCCTCTGCCCGGTCCCCGGGCCGCCCGGTGAGTGTGTCAGACTCGGGGAGAGCCCCGTGGTTCCCGTGATGTAGGCGAGAGCCGGTCCGGGCGTCCTGCTGATCGCCAGGCGCGTATTCATAGGGGTCCGAGTACCTGAGTGGGGCTCATATGGCCTCCGTACTTCCATCCCTGCATGTGTTGGCACAGCCCATGTCCATGCATGTAGCCTGACATAAAAAGCCGTTGTATACATGTCTTGTCTGTGTTTGCACAGCCTGTACGTGTGCAACTTCTGCTAAGTCTTTTCTGTGGCTACGCAACCATCTCTGTACATGCGTATGCATTGCTGTGCTTAAAAAACACTGGCATATGCGTACAACCCTGCCTGCTGACACCCGCCATACCTTCCAAGGTAGGTATCATGTGTTTTCTATATGTAACGGACACAGACACAGAAAAACATTGTCCCACTTGAGCACATCCACTCAGCTCCCCCCTTGCTCAGCTTGGAGAAAAATTTATCACATCTATTGCTTGTAAAGAGCTTGAGGGATGGGAGCCAGACATACAGAATCACTGAGGGGCAATGGATAAGCTTCTTGCCTGCACTGGGTCTGCCAGCAAACAT
This sequence comes from Balaeniceps rex, assembly GCA_013401315.1. Lineage (NCBI taxonomy): Eukaryota > Metazoa > Chordata > Aves > Pelecaniformes > Balaenicipitidae > Balaeniceps > Balaeniceps rex. The sequence continues at coordinate 53,618 of VYZW01017114.1, forward strand.
TAATCTTTGTCAGTGATTTACTTTTTAAACAAATCTGTTTTAAAAGGATATGGGAAGATATCAAAATAAAACCAAGCTAAAAGAACATTCATTAAATATTCCGTTCATGAAATATACAGCAGCATGATCTAATGCACTGAAATACACAAACCTTTTTGGTTAGATTCAGCTTATCTTGAGAGAAGAAAATCTTGCAATAATAAATTAATCATAATTTAAATTAGTCTACTGTGCATTCCTTCAACCTATACCACCTTGATTTTTGTTTCATGCAATATTGGGTTTGAAAAAAGTGTCACGGAAGAGTTTAGCTTTAGATGTAGTGGCTGGGCTGCACGTTTGTCAGCTGAATTAGCTGTGGTTCTTTGTAGCATCGCAGCTTCAGTAACCGTTTTTCCCTGATGAGTCCATGAGTGGTATTGATTTCCAATAACAAGCAGCTATATGGTGTGCATCCAGTAAAAGATGCCTAGCTAACTTTGGGCTCCCTTTCAATAATCCTCTCACATTCCTGTGACCTTAGAGAGCAACAGCAGTGCCCATGAACTTGAGTAATCCTCCAATTTCAATCAAATGCCCCGCTTAGAAATAAAGACAAACAGCTGTCGTAGCTTGTATGGTCATATTTAGCTTTTTAGTAGTTTTCTGCACCAGCATAAGACCATGAACTCAGTACTGTCTATGAATGAAGTCATTAGCAATATTCTAATATTTCTTCCACCCATTCCTCCCCTAGAGTACTTTGCACCTTGCAGCCGTCTTTGGAAAGAATATATAGCATTGCTTCATCCCACACAGATGAAATACATTCCCTGCTCTTGGAAGGAAACAGGCAACTGTGTAATGTTGTGAAGCATCATGTCACAATGGTTGAAGGCAGGAAGTAGAAAACCGCCAGCAACCCCCCTGTGTTCTGCTGAAATAACGCAAAAAGGGTTTAGGTAGTTTGTGACCAGCTGTGTTGAGATATAGCCAGAGATCTCATACTGGGATACGCAGTTTGATCCTTCTAAAGGTGCTGCCAGATCCTTACTCAAAATAGAAGTGAGGCAGACCTCAGTTTTATGGTGGCGTATCTCATGTAATGCTACAGGGTTGGTTTGGAGTATTTGGTTAGTATTGGTTCCCAGGCCTCTGCTCACCTAATAATCAGCCGCACTTTCTGTAGCACCTCAGTGTGCCAGCCAAATACTGACCTCCTGTCCCTTCTACTTTGAAAGAGGTGAGGGAGCCAGGGCAGAATTAGCTGCTTTTGCAGTATTCCCAGACGGGCAGAGAGTTATTCACAATTCTCATATTCCTGAGCAAAGGGAAGGGACAGCGTAAGGTTTGTTTTAAACAATCTTTGTACTGCGTAGACATGGCAAATTGTCACAGCGGCTTCTGGGCTGTCAAGCTTGTACTTGTCTTTTTGTAGCCCATTGATGATCTTGAAAGCAGAACATACCCACAACACATTGTGCTCTGGCCAACACATCTCCTGTGCGGGGCCTTGGAAGTTGGGCTAGTGCAAAATACATGGACCAGATCTGCATGGAAGGTGTCGGGAGATGGCACGTTCCCACCTCTTTTCATCTAACACAGAATAAAGCTAGCTAATTACTGACAAAGGTGTTCTAAACAGAAGTTGACAGTCCAGGCTTTGTTACCTTGAGAGGGATGTAAAATATCCTTGGTCTTTTTAATAACCTTTCTTGAATATGATCCAATTGCTCTAATGGAGGAGAATATTATGCACAGCATGAGTCAGCAACACTTTCTTCCTGGAACAGCTGACAGCAAAGAAAGTTCCTAAACTCTCTGCAGACATATTCCTCCCCCCAGATGAGGATCTGGACTGCACCCACCAATACCTGCTGGTGCCTCCCCTTGAGATGGACCTGTACTTGTCTGACTGGAATATGGAACCATCCAAGGTCCATTCGAGGTTAGAACACACAACTCGATGTGCAGCAAAAGCACCCAGGAGCCTGATGCAGAAGAAGAGAGGGAAGCCAGTCGCAGAAGTTTGGAGTGCCAGTGCATGTTCCAGCAGTCAGGAGCTTTGAAATTATGCCCTCGACAGCACTGGCAATAGGAGGATGTTAACAATTCCAAATGTTGATGCTCATCTGAGGTCATCTAGAAAACAAGACTGGGTTGTTTCTTGTAAAATACAGATCTATAGCCACTAGCTAAAAGGTGGTTGGGAGCAGATTTGAAAGCTACTAATCAATATGTGCATTCTCCACTCTGTGGTAGGAAAAAATAGACCAAAAATTCTTGCCCTGTTAGGATAAATTAAATAAGATGGCGTATTTTAAAATACTAAATCTCCGAAGCATGCAATGGGCTCTTAGGTAAAACTATGGACTTCAGTGAAAAGATGCTAGGAATGAGTTTTCCCTGCTTTACTATATACTCCCTTCAGAGGTTAACCCCCCTACCTACAGACATCGCCCTGTTGCAGCGTTTGTGTTGTGTTGAGAACAACCATCTGATATGAAGTTCCAGCAAGTGAAAGACCGTGCACTGAAACGGGCCTGGCATCTGAACAGTCTCCCCATACAAATCCATACTTCCACTGGAATTTTTTGCCAAGCAAAGCTACAGTCTGATAAGCAATCCCAAGTTTTGGATTGACTTTTGTTCTTTCTGTTGTGGCTGTTGGATATTTGCTGCCACTGGATAAAGTTTCTGGCAGCTACCAAGTGATTAGCTATGGTAGGATCCATCATTTTCCTATGGAATGAGCATTTCTGCCAAAGTTGCCAGCCCGAAGCACAGCACTGCTGCTTTTTAAAGAATCCAGACGTATTAAACCACCTAAATCACTCCCTTTTCAATGCCAAGTCACCCACTCTCCTCCCTGCTCTGTGTTCAGGTCAGTCAATGTGCCAAATGCTTCCTTCCCGTGAGCTGAGACCTTGCTCTGTGCCAAACCACATCCACTGAGGTCTCTGCTCTCCACTTTGGACCTCAGGGGAGAGGAAGGGATGCGGGCACACGGGCAAGACTCGCATTTCACAAAGTTCCTACCGATTTTTAGAAAGTTTACAACAGAGCCCCAGACCTTAAAAGAACAGTGTGATTGCCACAAAGAACAGTGTGGGAAAACCAGTATACATGCATGTGCAGCCCTCCCACTCGCATACTGACTACCCCAGATATAGGCATACCCACAGATCAGCACCTACACACAAATGTTTTTGACACACTTATTCTCAGCATCCTGTTCTCTTACAGCAGCCTCAGTTGGAGGAAGGGAGAAAATATGTTCCTTCTAACCTAATCTTCTAATGACCTTTCTGCCAACTCCAGTTTCCTGCCTATCTCTAAGCTGCCCGTGGTGGTGATGGGAACAAGATCCCAATGTAGAGAGTGATTTTCCTCGTCAGAGGTCAGCAGGGTCTATCTGCTAGATTGTGATGTGCTGCTCTTAAGAGATTCAGGGTAAATAAGGAGATAAGAAAATTGTTTACGATCCCATCTCTTGGGCCCCTTGCAGCTCTGCCAGAGTTCTTGCAGAGCCGAAGGACTGCGATTGTGCTGCAAACCTGGTGCAAGCGGGCTCCCATCGTCTCTTCCCTTCCTGGATTGCAAACTCCCTGCCAAGCCTGGCAGCAGGTCTCAGCCCTCTCACTCTGCCCTGCATGTTTCCTACAGCTGCCTGCAACTGCAGGGAACAAAAGCAGGAGAGCAGGCAAATGCAGCAGCGTGCCATGGTGGCTGGCTCTGAATGCTCTGGTACAAGCTAATATTTAGAGGGTGACCATCTCAACTTTTGTTGAGAGGCTTTTAGGGCTCTGTAAGACACACTCAATGGCTGTCTTCCAAAGTTGTCACATGGCAGTCTGGGGGCTGTGATGGATTCTCCTGGCAGGAGCCATCTGACTCCCTTGCCCCGCTCCCTCTCTCTGGGAGGATGCAGGAGACAGGCAATTCTCAATTGCAGGGCATTCCTGGCCTCCGTGCTGCCTGTCAAGGGGAGATTCATTAGCAGCAGGGAGGCAAGCCTCTCTCCTCTCTGCTCTGGAATTGGAGTTGTTTGTCTCATGAAGGAGCCCAGGCTCCTCGGTTGCTGTGTGGCAGCTTCTGCTCAAGGGAGACAAGCACTTTGTCAATAAACAAGGAGCCTGGGGAATGGCTCCAGCTGACAGAGGACGTTATTAACGACCAGCACTTTGGCCGAGGGTAGATCAGCCTCCCATTAGCTGCTTTAAGAGGGGAAAGAGAAATAGAGCTAAAGATTGCATCCTTGAGAGGAGCTGGGAGTTTCGGCATCCTGCTGCACAGTCCCCCGCTGCGAGGCCCAGGGCTGGCACAGCCCCCAAGGAGTGACTGTATATTTCCCAGGTGTCAGGGGTCTTCAAACTGTGACAGCAGGAGACAGGCCCAGCTCAGGAACAGTTTTGCTTCCCAGCCCACCTCCATAGCTCTACTATGGAGGTCTTCCAGACCAGAGCTTCCCCATCCCCTCTGTCCCTCTCTTGGTCTGCCCTGGGTACAAGGGGTGTCTTTGAGTATCTGCTACTGCAGCTTGTGCTTTGGAGGGCCTGTGGACCTTTGTGCAGCTTCTTCCCAGGCCATGCAGTGAAGAAGGCATTGAGGGTATCTGAGAGGAGCCTGTTCCACTGCCCTCAGTCTTGGGAAGTGGTTGGTACAAGGAAGAGCAAGAAACACCATCCCATATGGCCATGCATTTCTGGCTGCGATTGGAACTGGAGAAGCTGTTGACTCTTGTCATGGTTGGACTCCTAAACTCATCTCCTCAGGTGGAAGAAGCCTCTGAGCTCTAAAGCAACTGTTGATTCACCTCACAATCATACTTAATTTGCCACAGCACCATAGTGGAAGCAGAGAAATCTTGGCTTTGTTGTGACATTGATAGTTCATCCTTCTCTGTCTTATGGCCCTAGAGCTGCCAGGAGAGCGAGTCCTTGGCTCCTGCACAAAAAAGCATGTGGTGCAAGCACTCAGCCCATGGGTTAGGTCTTTGTAGAGCCTTTTGTTTGGAACCACACTCGCAAAGGAAGTGGTGAAATCTTTCAGCTGAACACCTCAGTGTCCAACCAGCTGCTGCATAGACAGGGTGTGGGATCAGTGTCATCTTGGTCTTCACAGTTCTTGAAGGAGGTAGCTCTTCATGCCATGGTTTCTTATCACTGTGGAGCTGCAGCTGTGGTGGTTTCACAGCTTAGGGTGCATTCACTATCCTGTTCAGATCGTGTTGCCTGTGTATGATGGTGAGTTTTTTATGCAATTTAAATCTCTTTTCAGAGTGAATGCTCTTATGCTCAGCTTGAGATCAGAGGGAAATGTATTGGGGACTCCTCCCTTTTCTTTCAGAGATTATTCTGTTACCACAACAGGCCTAAAGTCCAGAGTTCAGAGCTGGCTTTAGGTTTAGGAGCCTATTATTTATTCCAGGACTTGGGTGCTTGGAAATGGAATGGATGGATCTGACATCCAAATTCTTTGCTTCACATTATCTAGCCTGGGGCTGTTAAGATTTAGGACTCACGTGTGAGTCCACCTTTGGCAGACTTGTGCAGGTAAACTGCCAGTTGATTTCTGCTTGCAGAAAGCTGGAAAAAGTTTATCGCAAGACTGGCTCGAGGTCTCTCCCTTGTGGTTAAAAATTACTATCCTGGGGCTGAGAGTGTTGTAGGGTCCCTGGACTGCTGCCTGTGACCAGGCTTGCTTCCACCATGGCAGGAAAAGAATGAGGGACTTCTAGGTCTGCTGGTATTTACAAGCTGAAACAGGTCCCACCCAGATAAATGGTCCATTTCTGCTTCGAAACAAGCTCTGGACTCTGCTCCAAGCCCCTAAGTGGATTGCCTTCTGGCCAGCCTAGCTCTCTTGGTGATTGAAAAGCTGAGGGGAGTTAGAAGGGGGGGAGGATAGGGATGCAATGTTCAGAGGCTGTGTGGACCCAAACTAGCTGGATTCACTGAACTCATCACTGAAATCACTTCTTGCGTTGCCTCTCTGTTTTAATTCTCCCTGAATCAGCCCTCTCCCATGAGTGAAACAATCTTGCCTGCAGATTGAGGGGGGTGGGAGGGATTTGAACATTAATCTGATGTAGATTATACATCCGCCTCCCTCTCTCCCCCCTTCTCACTCTCTCTCTCTCCCTCTCTTTCTGTCTGTTTCTCTCCCCTCCCTCTCCTTCCTGCTTCATCTCTTCAAGAAAGTGAACATAAAGTAAAAACACGGAGAGAGAGAGGCAGAGAGAGAAAAAGCTCCCTGAAGAGGGAAGCCCCAGCAGCCAGTAGCTGTTTGGATTTGCCTGGCGCTGCCTTTCTTGCTTTGCTCCCAAGGAATACCTTTAATGGGATCAATTGCTTCAGTTCCTTTATAACCAAGTCCACCGGAAAGGCAGACTCAACATATTATGGGCAACTGTGTGAAGTCTCCACTGAGAAACCTCTCAAAAAAGGTATGTTCCCTGAATCAAAGTGCATTGTGCGTTTCCAGCCCTGCTTTTGGGATGGGTGACATCGTGGGCAGATGGGAACGGGAGGTGGGAGAAATGCAGAGATGTGTATGAAGGGTTCAGCTCTCTTCACCAGTGTTTTTTTGTAAGAGCTGCTCATGGAAGTGCAGCCGTTAGAGCCCGGAATGCTGGGTGCCACAGCATGTGTGTAAATAAGCGTGTGTGTGTGCATGCACATGAGTAGGCTTGTGTCCTGCTCTGTGTGTGTGTGTATAGCTGTCCTCTCGGTACGTGCAAGGTTGTGCTTGTCGATGTGCACAGTATGCTGGCACACATCTTCTGTATGGGCATCTTAATGTATGTGTATATGTGTGAGTTTGTGTGTGTGTGTGCATGTACTTCAGTCGAGAGGTGTCTGCATGAGTCTAGTCATGTGTGTCATTTCTGCAGGGACATACATTCATGTACATGTGAATGGGGGTGTATCTGTATATATTCCTGTTGGTGTATAAGAATATGCACACCTAATGAGCCCATCTGAAGTATGTGTGTGTCCTTAGCTCTTTATGTCCCTATGTACGCATCCTGAGGTGCGTGAGCAGGCGTGCAATGGTTGTTGTGAGCGTATAGGGGGGGAATTTGTGTGCATCACACATGTATCCCTGCTTGTATGGCGCTGTATGTGTGTATACCTACTAGTGGATGTCCTCACAGAAGTCTGTACGTAGACATATGTGTGTTTTTATGTATATCCATCCTTGTGTATGCACACATCTGTTTTTGTTGGTATGTGTTTGGGTACAGAAGCACGTTTTTCCCTGTGATCTGTTTGTCCATGCCTCTGTTTGTGAGTGGATACACTGGGCCCTGGCTGCATGTTCGTGCATCATGTTGCACATCAGCACGGCCCATGTGTCTACATGCTTGGGCCCAGCTGGACTTCATCTGTGAGCTGCCGTGTGCATCTGTTAGGCTTCAACTCGTGGTCTGCTCTGTGCTGAGGTTTTAACAGTGATCCCAGGATGAATTAGATTCTGGAATGATTCTGCTCTTAGGGACTAGACTGAAATGGGAATGACGTGCCCCAGAAATACTTCTTGTTTGACTGAGGAAGGTCTTGCAGCACTGTGTACCTGTCAGCCAAATGGTTCTCACTTAGCATTGCTGCAAATCTAATAACTCAGCAAAAAGCTATGCAATTCACTCCTCATAAATGAAAAAGTTATGCTAAGCATCCAAAGTATTGCAATGAGGAGCTACCTCTGTGGAGACCTTGCCGACAGTGAAATGCCACTGCCCACAGGAAGCTCCACCCGGGAGACCTTGCCACCCAGGAAAGCTCCTCTGGGAGGCAGCTGTTGGGGAGAGGACCTCCCTAGCAGGGAGTTTCTTCTGGCTGGAGGTTTCACTCTTCTGTGTAGAAACACAGTTTGCTTGTTATCTTGGCTGCTGTAAACAAAGCCAGTAATGGCACAGTGCTTCTGCGGGGGAGCTGGGATACATGGGGAGGGAATTCATCACCAAGCAGTTAGGCAGTGCTGAGACCCGTCCCTAGGTCAGGGTGACCTTCAGGGAGAGGCAGAAGTAGTTGAGGTTTACCCAAATGTTGCACATATGAAAAACCAACTTGGTTGCTTGTAGGTCACCTCCAACTTGCAATAAAAGGAGCTGGCTGCAGCTGTGCTCATCATGATCAAGGCAATTGCAGTTAAAGTCTGATGTGTGGCCAGCCTGCTTGAATCAAAATGGATTCAAGAATTTATAAGCTCTGTGTGGTCAGTCTTTTAGGTCATTTATGCTTTCATTCCTAAAAGCTGCTTCGAATAATGCACTTTGTGCCTAGTTAGAAGGCCTGGGATGGCAGGACTAAAAAGAGAAAGTTACAAAGCTGAGTTAGACTTTCTCAGACATCGCTCCAGCTAGCCATGAATTAAGGCCTCGGGCACTCATCCTGACAGGTCCTGGAGCTCTGCCGTTATTTTTATCACGACACACATGATTATAGTCGAGACTTGGCAGATCAGTCAACATTGCACAACTTCACTTGGCTGTTTTATGATCCTGGTCTTTTTTCTCAGATTGGGCAAACTCATTTTGCTGAAGTGGTAATGAGGGGGGACTGTAGACAACGTGTCTGAAAGCTGCTCTTGGGTGACGGACTGATCTCTTGAATACATGATTTCAACCCAAAATTTGGGAGTCACTCCCAGGCACCGGCTGGCTTGGTCTGGGACTGGTGGACATGGGGGTACCTTGCCTGATTGGTGGCAATGCTCAGGCTTTGTCTCCACAAGATCTGTTGTTGGCAGCTTCACTTTCCCACTGCCACAGTGTCCCCCGGGTGATCCCAGCAGCCAGCCTGGCTGCCTTTCCCTCTGAGAGGTACTGCAGTCAGGATGAAGAGGCCCCTCTGGGCTTGCCGCTCTGCAAAGTCCTTCTGACACACAAGCAGGAAAATTAGGTGAATCCTGTTGTGCTTCTGCTGTGCAGAAAGGGAAAGCTTTGGCATCCAGGTCTCTTGCTTTGCCACCCTTCACCATCACTACAGCCATCTCTAAATCAGCCTGGTCTTGTCCCTCTCCACAATCTGCTGGTCTGACACAGCCAGGGGCTGGACTCAGCCGGGAAGGGTAGTGGTCCTTTGCTTTGGTCCTTTGAAGGGACACAGAAAGCCTGAGCTCCCCAGTCCTGTCCTTGCATTTTCCTTGTCGTGCACACTGATGTTTCCCCTGTAACAGGCGTTTGACGTTGCTTTGCCCTGTACCCATATCACAGCTCCCTTTCTGGCTCTGCCAGGATATAGGAGGAACACAGTAGAGGGAACTTGTGGGGATACTTGCAGGAGAAACCTGGGCGGCTGCTGGTAGAGGGAACATTGAATGCCATAAATCCTGCCTGCAATGGCAGAGCAGGGCAGGGATCCCCTATTGGGGTCTTGCTAAGATGTGCACCTTGTTGTCCTGGCACTGCATCAGGTTGTCTGGTCAGGATCCTTGGCAACTGTTTCATTAAACTGGCAATCTCTATCCACACAGGAAAATAATGGGATGACCGTTCTGTGGCACTGCTCTGTGGCTTGGTAATAAACTGTATTGACTGGAAGGGTCAGCAAACAAGGATTAGGGGCTGTGGGGCCTTCGATCTTTCACATGGCTCCACTGGAATTAAACACAGAACCCATGTGGGCTATTTTAAGTGATTCATATTATTTGGTATATTAAACTGAAAAATGTGCTAGGAAATAAAGCTGATAATTTTGAAAATACATTGCAGTGATATCACGAAGCTGTGCAGTTCAACACAGATGCCTTGACATTTAGCTGAGCTAGTAATGTGCCATTTGTGGACGGATGCTCATCTTTTAGGTTTTTAAGGACAAATGTCCTATGTGTCAGATTTAATCAGAGACAGATTTCTTCCTCATCCATGACTGCAACGAAAATGCTTTTCTGCTTCATCATTTTCTTTCTCCATGGCTTGCTTTTTGAGTTGTTTTTGTTTTGATGCTTGATATTCACATGACATTATACATGAGCAGATTGGTGTAAGACTGTGTACAAAAATGCGAACTACAAACCATGTGTGCAATATAATAGCACATGGCAGACACAGCAAGTAGATACAATAGATTCAGACAAGTGTGAATGGGGCATGTGTGTGTATCTGGTCTTTTAGCCTGAAAAAGCACCTCAGGCTTTAAGGAAAGGGTTAATAGAGACAATGACAATTGACAGAGCTGCTCTGATCACCCCTGGGAACATTGGCTGTAAAAGTAGAATAATTCCTGAAGAGGAATCTGATGTATGATTAATGTTTATTCTATAAAACCAAGGGTCCTGTGGGTTGTGCTGGCTTTTTATAGCTGCATGGGAATATCAGGATAAGAGTTTTCTTGCAGAGCCAGGGAAATGCATTTCTATAAAAGGAAAGCAGTGCCTCCTTATAAAATCCAGTGCTGGATTCTGTTCTGGAGCCCTAGCTTAGCAGGATGTGTGCATTTAGGAAAATGTGCAAAGGCAAACAGACAAAAATGTTGTGCCCGTGCCTGGTCTCCACTTTGGGACTGTCAGTGATTAGAAAAGGCCAGTGCAGTAACTGCCTGAGACCCTGAGGATGTAACTAATGAGAAGTGGCAAGGGGAGTGTGAGCCTGCAGTTGGCAGAGCCACCTGATGCTGTAAACGGCCTTCTAATAATATTATAAAGCATGTGATGCTGTGTTGCTGAAATGTAACGTGGAGCCTAACGCAGGGTCTTTGTGCGGGCTCTGCCTGGTCTCCTGGGGATGCCCTGGCCGAAGCGGCTCTGCCAACAGCTTTGCCCTGGGCACAGGCTGGCACATGTACTGTTAGTTTGGGGTGTGCTCGTCCTTTGCAGCTCATTCAAGGGATCGTTAACTCTGGGGCTGATGGTGAGAGCGTGGCCCTTTGGGCTGTGTCTGGGTAGATGTGAGCAGTGCTGAGAGTTTGATGTCATTTCAAAGCGAAATGCTTCTGGTTGGTTGTACTTCTATCAGCTTTTGAAAGTGAACTCCTGGACTTACTGCTTCTGTACAAATCCTAACAGACCGTTGGGGGGGACACAGCGTGGACCAGATGAAGGAAATTTAGCAATAATGTCTCTGTGAGGTGGTTCAGTAAAACTTCAGAGGAACGGCTGGGCGAGACGGGGAGGTAACATCCTCTGTTGTGTTGTTTGCTTGCTGCTGGTTGGCTGGGAAGATCCGCCATGAGGAGAAGACGTGCTATAAGGCTGTCCAGACGAGCGAAGAGGGGCCGTCAGCTTGCGAGTACCAGGGTCCGCTCATGGTGCTGGCCCAGAACTGCGCCGTCATGCACAACCTGCTGGGGCCAGCATGCATCTTCCTGAGGAAGGGCTTCGCAGAAAACAGGCAGCCTGTACGTAAGTTACACCCAGCCGGGCGAGACACGCACAAAGCCACGTGGATGTGAGCCGGGGATGCGGAGCTGTCCGCATGCTCATGTCTGCGTGGAGCTCTCTAACCCCCAGCCCTGGGTCTCAAGCATCCCGGCTCCAGCTCCAAGTGCAAATACAGTCACAGGCAAATGTCTAACCCGAAGGATGTGCAGAGATATCCCCTTGCATAAACACCAAGAAAGGAGGATTCTAACAATGCAGCTATGGAAGATAGATCCAAGCCTACAGTCAAGTAGGCATAATCATATGGACTCAGGAGAAGGACTTAGGACTTCAGGACTCTACATAATCATATGGACTCAGGAGGAGTCCAGTGTTCAAAGCAAGACATCCACATCTCATTCCCAGAGGCTCAGATTAGCATTTAAGGTCTAAATAGCCACTTAAATGCAAATTGGGGCATCCATATTGGGAACAAGCTGTCCCACAGAGATGCCCATATTTGATACTGTTCCTATCAGCTCACAGTGAGCACGCTAGTACCAGCAGAAATAAGCATGCGTCTGCCTCCTCACACATACCCAAATGCACTCTCTTATACACTGTCATACACAGCCCGACACTGCAGCAATCCCAGCCAAATAAAGCAAAGAACATCAGTCTGTCCTCATATTTGCGAATAGTGCCAGACTACCAAATGCTATTACTTATATACACACAGATAAATAGCAAAACTACATACATCCATCCTCAGTCACACTTATTTGTAACTGTGTGTTCATATGCATCTAATGTATGCATTTATATACAAAAAATAAAAATATGTGTTTGTATGTAAATTCAAATGTATACACCTGGACATGTTAAATATGCAGAAATACACACCCCAGTATTGTATCTTTACAAGAAGTAAAACATATTTTTTGCATGTTGTCGTGGTTTAGCCCCAGTCGGCAACTAAGCACCACGCAGCTGCTCGCTCACCCCCCCCGCCCCACGGTGGGATGGGGGAGAGAATCGGAAGGGCAAGAGTAAGAAAACCCACGGGTTGAGATAAGAACAGTTTAATAATTGAAATAAAATAATAATAATAATAATAGTAATAATAATAATAATGATAATAATAATAATAATTGTAATGAAAAGGAGAACGAGAGAGACAAACAAAACCCAGGGAAAAGAAAACAAGTGATGCAACCGCTCACCACCCGCCGACCGACACCCAGCCAGTCCCCGAGCAGCGATCGCTGCCCCCCGGCTAACTCCCCTCAGTTTATATACTGAGCATGACGTCATATGGTATGGAATAGCCCTTTGGTCAGTTTGGATCAACTATCTTGGGCTGTGCCCCCTCCCAACTTCTTGTGCACCTGGCAGAGCATGGGAAGCTGAAAAAGAAAGTCCTTGACTAGCCTAAGCACTACTTAGCAACAACTAAAACATCAGTGTGTTATCAGCATTCTTCTCATACTAAATCCAAAACACAGCACTATGCCAGCTACTAGGAAGAAAAGTAACTCTAACCCAGCTGAAGCCAGGACACATGTAAACATTTGATTCCTACAATAACATGAATTTAAGGACATACACAAACATAATATTAACACACTTTTTATGGATACATATGAGTGAATATGTGCATTGTCAGATATTCACCCAGTGCATTCCACGTTCTTCTGGCAAAACAAAGCTCGCCCCAGTTATCTGAGAGTCAGAGCTTCCTTGCCTCTGTAAGAAGTCTCTGTCTGACTCGTGCATTAGTATGGTTATCTACAGCTGTAAGAGACACCTAGATCTTCAACTCTGAAACCTCTTCTTCAACCAACAACCCAAAAAAGAGTCATTATTTGTCATTATTGACACAATAGCTTTTGTTAGAGTCATTATTTGTCATTATTGACAAAATAGCTTTTGTTCTTCCTAATCTTCAGCCACTAAGTGATCACATAGTCCTTGGGCCAGTTCACTAAAACACAAAATGCAATATTCTCACACAATCACACATGCACAGAGCTACCCAACATAGGAGATAGGTCCAGCTCCCCAGTGGAAGGCTCACAGCTGGATAGGTGTCCATCCTGTTTAGGTCCTGGAAACCCACAGTACCATAAGAAGTTTCTGAAATAGTATTAGTGATGTCTCTAACTACCCTGATGTAGAATAAGTGCATCTGATAAACAGCTTTACTTTTACTGACTCTCTAGACCAACAGGATTTATTGTGCATAGAACTGTAATAAATGAGGGTAAGACCATTACGTATAATGGACTCTCTGAGGGTCACCTTTGCTCATATCTAGGATCTAAACTCTCTGAATAGTTTTATTCCTCATTCCATGTGTTCTCCAAAAGCTTTAGAGTGATTCAGCCCATTTCTTCCCAAGCAATTTTCCTCCGTTATCAGTTTAGGGGATCTTCTTTCAAATTTAAAACCGAAAACCTTTTCATGACGTTAGTTATCACTTGAGTCAGATTTTTGGAGGGACGTAAACCCTCCTCCTCCTTTTGCATTTGCAGTCTGTGGCTCTCTGATGGTAGAATCTGCATGTCCAAAGATATGCTCAGAGCCCTGCAAATGCAACTCCCTTGGTGTGCAAAATTAGAGCCAGTGCTGAAGCCCCTATTTCTGACATGTGTCAGTCATGTCGCTTGCAATGTGGTCTTCAGTGAGTGAGGAGGTTGGTCTTGTGATGACTGCACTGGAGGAAGGCCTGGGTCCTACCGCAGCCACTCTCGCAAAACAGCAGTTACCACGGGTGAGTCACGGCACCCTTTGCACCATGGCGGTGGTAATCATAACCCTGCATCTGCTGCCGTGCTGAGCTGGCTGTTGGCACACAGCAGTATCTCCAGGAATTGATGTTTGCAAACTATGCAATGAGGTGCACAAGGTGTTGGTACTGATCATGGGTGGTTTTCATCTGCTATTTTATCTAAGGCAGGAAGGCAATAATGCCTCCTGCATCCGGTCTAAGGAGTTTGAATTGTTTTATTACTTGGTGTTGAAGAAAGCAGAACAAATGGGATGACATGTTTGAAAATACCAGGTCTGTGAAGGATGAAACGGCAGAGCCAGCGCGTTCCGACAGTTCCATCCAGCACAGAGATGCCTCTGGGAAGGTTATGAGTGGCAAGCTGGTCATTTCTCTGGCACAGCCCACTTTTGCACAGACATAAACCAGTGTGTGTCCTAGTTTGCTATGCACTCTGAGCAGCTGCCATTAGAGTTTCCAGAGGAGCCTGTGGTTAAATAGCAAAGGATCATCCTTCTCAAACTGATCAAGGACACTGTCTCCAGGGACGTGTGGTGAGGCTGGAGACCACCTGGAAGGCAAGGAGAAACTCCCCACGGTTGAGGGGAAAAGCCGAGAGTGAGACGACAAAAGAGATCACGTTTCTGTGTTTCCAAATTCTCAGATGTTTTGGATTTGCCTGGGAGCCATGAGAGGAATTAGAAAGGGCATTTAAACCAGAAAGCAGTGCATTTCCATGCTCATCTCTTCTTCCTGGTGCAGTGTTGGAATTTTCCTATACTCTTTTATATCCTTCCCCTTCTTCCAAGAAATTCAAATTGGATGTTTGAAGTTGCAGTGTTTCCTGAACATGGTGAATCCTTGTCCTGTTTTGTTTGTAGATGACCTTGATGATGTATATGTTGTGTGTCTGCATTCATGCCTGGTTTCAAAATGCTTGTATATGGAGTTGAGGCTGGGGGGAAGGGGAAAGTTCCTACCTTTTTGTGGGGACTGACTGTAGGAGATGGCACGGGGACGTTGGCTTTAAGAGAGCTCGTGGCTGTCAGTGTCCTGCCAGAAGGACAGGGATCAAGCAGTGATCCAAGCAGACGACGGTATAGACCTGCTGGTTACAGGGACTGCTTCCAGCTGTTTTGATCTGGCTGCGTCAGCAGGAGCTGCGGTAGGAGATACAATTAGAGCTCTAGAGGAGGTCATAACTGCTGCAGGGACAGCCTCTGCTCCAGGACTTGGTGCTGGGGAATGATGTAGGAGCTTCATGAAGGTGCTCATAGTACCATCAGGTGGGGAGGCCACATGTATTGCTGTGCTGGCCCAGGTCTCTTCTATTTTGGGGGAGCACCCGTCATCCCCCTGTCCAGCAGATGAGAGGGAGAGGGGCTTCCACAGAAAAGTGTGCAGGCTAACACCCCTCCCGTTGGGGAGGAGAGCTGGGAAGCCTTGCTAGGTAGATGGTATTAAACATGTCATCACCTTCTTGTTTCTTCTCTCACTTTCTGGCTTGTCTCAGAACTGTTTGCACCAAGAAGTGCTATTCTGAAACTACGTTTGTGGCAAGCAAACGGCTTTAACATAGTATGTTCTCTTTTTGCAGGACAGAGAACTGCGTCCAGAAGAAATTGAAGGTAAAATTTGTCACTTCTTCTGTGTCACCTTTCTCCCTGCCTAGTGAAAACCTACTGGCTGGTTCTTCCAGGTTGGCCCCTGTGGGGTAAAATAATTTGGGGTGAATCAAGGGAGATGATTACTGGAATAATTCCTGGAAACCCCAGCAAAAGAAATAGTATGTAAAACTGCAAGAGTGCTGACTGCGAAGGAATTTGCATCCATTCCAGCTTCTTCAGGGTGGGAGGATAAGTAACGTAATGGGCTGTCAGGGTACTGCTATCCACCCCAGCTCCCACAGAAAGTGTTGTAGAGCATGATACAATAGTATGGCTCCAGGGAAGCTGTTTTACCTGCTAATCCCTACAGTGAGGGCTATGTAATATAGTGCAGGGGTAGAAGTTGGGAAAACTTAATAGTTTCAGTTTCTTTAGGGAGTACAGTTTAGCAATGATCAGTTTGTGACACTTAGCAAGCAAGCAAGCTTTCCTGTAAGGAATGGGTCAGCAGTGCTGCTGATAGAAGAGCTTAACATTGCTCCAGTCATTGCCTCTTTGCAGGGAGATCTGCTGGAAAAATATGGAGTATGTGAGGGAGTCTGGCCTCATAAAGTGCTGCTGATTCTGGGGAGGTTTCTTGGAAAAGGTATTTCAAGCTGTCACTGACAATATTGTTCTTTTTGGATCCACTCCCACAGAATTAAGAGAAGCCTTTAAGGAGTTTGATAAAGACAAGGATGGGTTTATTAACTGCAGGGACCTGGGGAACTGCATGCGAACCATGGGCTACATGCCTACTGAGATGGAGCTAATAGAGCTCTCCCAGCAGATCAACATGAACTGTGAGTAACATCCACCTAGCTGTACCTCCCTGTTGCTGCTGTGCCCTGCATCATTGCCTCGGGCTCTCTCAGTCTCCTGCTGTCTCTTCTCCTTTGCATTCCCCCCCCCGCTTCTTTTCATTCTCATTTTCACTCCCTATCATCTCTCCTGTTTGTTTGTGGTCCCTAGAAGTTGATGCCTTTGTTTCTTGCTTATCAAAGGGACTGTGTGGACTGTGCTGTATGGGAACAGTGAGCGGAAGGGTTGTCCTTTGTGCTTATGCTGTCAGGTATAAAACTGCCCTTGATGTGGGCAGTTAGACATCAGTGCACAGGTTGTGGGTGTTGTCATATTAAAGCTGTTGTCAGATGGTGTCAGACTGAAGAAAGAGCTTGGGAAGATGGAGATGCTTTGGTCAGATGAATGATGGATGGGCTGTTCACTCTGTGGTGGTTGTTTGTGGATCTGCTGTGTGCCTGGGGATGGGCTGTGAGCAAGCTGTGCTAGCAGTGTCAGATGGAGGCATCTGCTGGAGTCATGGAAAAATGTGACAAATGCGTCCGAGTCACTGTAACTGTGTTTGTGCCCCTTGTCTTTCACCATCATTTTTTGTCACCTCTTGTCTGTGGCAGTACAGGGTATTACCCTCACCCAGGCTGGAAAAAGGATATTTAGCGCATGTTATTTCTGACACCTGATGATGTAAAAAGGACAAGTTACTTGGTCAGGGGAAGGAAAACAGTTGTGACATACGTAACCAGTCACACGCAAAAGCAGCTGATAACCCTGGCACACAAGTGCTTAGGAATTTGAGAGGGTTACTGCCAGCTTTCAGATGGGGAACAAACAAGAAAAAGGACTAATACGATGAATAAACAGTTGGATATACATTAGCCACTGCTAATGGAGCAAGACTCCACCACTGCCGCAGGGCACTGCCCAGGCCACGCAGGAACATCATGCTGTGCCCTTGCTGTACCCTTTGGCACAGCTGCAGCAGAGGGTTGCTATAAGCACTGGAATGATCAAGCCTCTAATACCTAGTACGTGATGCCATAAGAATGTGACAGTCCATGGCAGCCTAGGATGGAAGAGCTTGGGCTCATTCCGCCTAGCCCACAATCCAGAAAATAGAAAGACAATGTAAAACTACCTCTGCTTTTCCTTCCACTGTCCTGTACCTTCTGTGCTTTTCTTCCTGGAGAACCAAACCCTCTCTGGGGCACGCAGAAGTGCAAAGTGTGTGCTGGGCTTGGCTAACGTGTGGATTTCTTACACACGATCTTTCATCTTGTCCCAAGTGGGTGGCCATGTGGATTTTGAAGATTTTGTTGAGCTGATGGGACCAAAGCTGCTAGCAGAAACTGCAGACATGATTGGTGTAAAAGAGCTCCGCGATGCCTTCAGAGAGGTGAGTGTTCCCTACCATGTGCCCTGCAGAGAGGTGAGCAGCAGGAGACAGGAAAGAGAGAAGAGCCACTGGGGAAGAGAAGAGGAGGAGGAGAGAGCAGCACAGTGGAAGACAGAGAAAGAGCCAAGCCAGGCATGAAACAAGGGAGGAGCACAGAAAATCACTAAGATAAGGGAACCCTTGAGGCAAGGAAGAGGAAAGCTGGTGCAGACACAGCACTTGTGAGGGGTTTCTGAGGAGAAAAGACAGACTGGATCCAAAAGGCACCCAAAGGAGGAAAAGAAGGGACACGAAAGGAATGCAGGAAAAATAGGGCACTCAGGAGCAGCACAGTACAAAATCTAACCCAGAACAAGGTCCATTTCCATTAACTGTATTTCCCCTGCTGGTATTTTTCATGTACTTGCAGTTTGACACCAATGGTGATGGGGAGATCAGCACCAGTGAGTTGCGAGAAGCCATGAAGAAGCTTCTAGGGCAGCAGGTGGGCCATCGGGACATTGAAGAGATCATCCGGGACGTGGATCTGAATGGAGATGGGCGTGTTGATTTTGAAGGTGAGAAGGGATGAACGCTCCCTGTCCATCTGCTCTGGTGTGAGTCAGAGTTTCAGCTCAGAGGTGGAAGCAGAAGGAAAGATTTGCATGCTCGGGGCCCAGGTATCTGAAGTATGGAGAAAAAATCAAACAAGATTTTTTTTTCCTAGTCAGCTGAGGAAAATGGAGAACATCGGCCCACACAGGAAATTCCTCAGCTGAAGTGTTCATTTGTGTTTCATCTCTTGCTGCATCTCAGTTTCAATTGGGTCTCCATAACTCTAGCATGGTAAGAGATATGCCCTGTCACAGAGAAGCAGATTCTGGTGCACACATGCTGTGCCAGCCTTCTTTTATGGGACATTTTCCTTTCTGTTAAATCTATTGTAAGAGCTGGGAGGAGGCTGGATTGGTTTGGAGAACGCATTGCAACTTCCATTTCCTCTGGCTCACCTTGTTATCTGGGTTTATAGAGAATTTGGTTTTGTGCCTTTATGCCAGAAGATGGTCACATGCCAGATGTGCTCACTGGGACTGCAGATATCTGACCTAGAGGTGTCCTGTTAAATCCTAGAGATAATTAATTTCTTCTCCCATTTTTCATGCCAGAAAGACTGGAAAAATAAGAGTGGTTAGGCTACTGTCCTATCCATTAGCCATGGCAGGAGCAATATTAATAGAGCTCAGGGTTTCTGGCAAGGGAAGCAGTTGAAATCAGACAGCTAAGCGAATATAAGAGCTGGAAGGTGTGAGAGCATGGCAGGCTGCTTGTTTTCCTAGTGCAAATCCAGACGTCCCTTTGCAATAAGGGTGAAGCACAGGGACTACAGAATTAAAATAAAGTTGACGTAATTTTTTTGGCTCAGAGGCACTCCTGGGTCTTCTACATAACAAGGAGTCTCAGTCCTCAGGATTGCTGAAGCTGCTTTGAAAATGCTAAAAAACTAGAAGTGTCTCCCTAGAAAGTATCTGGTAGCTACAGTTGTTCTAATGCACTGGCTGATTACATGACAGTAGCTCTCCTTGTTTCCCACAGCTAAATTATGTTAGACAGCTAAAATACATGAAATGCTATCCCAGTATCATTTTCTCTGTGAGTTACTGCTTTAGTTGTCAAAGGACAGCCCCATCAATGGAAAAGGAGAAGTCAAGGGGGTAATTTCCACTGCCCTCCTCTTTGCAGAGTTATTAGTTCCTCGGCAATTCAAGCGCAGAATGAAAACACATTTGTATTTGATGACATTTACACTCAATTTGAACAATTGACTTCACAAGCTGCAGGGTGGTGAAGAAATAGATCCAGGGTATCCTTACAGTTAACCTGTATCTTTAAAAACAAGAAGTCCATCAAAGTAAACTTTTCTCTACAAAGATGCTGGTACCTACCAAAACACTAGTGCTTTCCCACGCTGGTGTCTCTGTGAAGTGGCAAGCTTACTAAGAAATCATACTGTGTTCCCAAGACTGTAAATCAAGGTTCCCTGAAGTTACAGTGAAGGGATACAACACTTGCCATAGTGTCTCACAAGGAGTTGCTTGTGCAAACAAGACTGTGCACTGGTTGGGAAGGAGTCCGAGACAATGAATTGACCTGCTAGTGGGATCATATCACTGTATCTAATGCAAGGATTAAAGCTCATTTTGTGTGAGCTCTCCAGGGCCAGTCACAGAGCGGCACAGACCTGCTGGCAGTGTGTGGACTCTCAGTTTCACCCTGGCTGCATGCTATCTCCAGGGAATGAGAGCTGGGTTGGGGACCATGGATGCCTTCTGCTTCAGGGCTGTCTTTTCTTGTTGGTTGCAGAGTTTGTTCGCATGATGTCCCGTTGAAGATTATTCTCACCTAAAGAAGAATCAGCACCTTAGAGAGGGCAGAAGAGGACCTAGATGGAGCATCTAGCCCCGATGTTCCCACATGGAAGGTTATCGGCTTGCTGCAATTGGGACATTGCAAGATGACCTGCTGCTCCTCCCTCATGGTGGTCTCCATGCCCCTCCACCCTTTCACACTGTGAAAGACTTGCAACTTCCTACAACTGGAACCATTCCTTGGAGATGATTGCAGGAAACTGCAGAGCCAGGACTTGCCATGATGCTTTCATGGGATATTTGCAACTTTAGACTCCTCCTCCCCAGCTTTATTCTCCCACCAGCTGCTGCAAAGCAAGAGCAGGAGAAATCCTCTTGGCTTGGTGGACGAGAGCAAAGCCATTGGGACTGGTGGCAGCCTCAGGGCGTGCTCTGCACTTCTTGGTTTCCCTTGGTGAACCGTGTCTGTGTTTGCTGTCTCTGTGTGTGTCTATCTGTGTGGAGTTATTTATGCTTCCCCGGCACATATTCGCATCTCCTGTGGTTATGTTTACCAAGAGTAAATTCAAATACATGTCTTGTGGGGGGAAAGCGATAAATATGCACGCTGAAATGATGTGGAGCCTGGATGTCCCTGTGAGAGGTGGTGGCTGGGCTGGGGGAGAAGGGCTACAGCAGATGCACACTGCGGCGTCTGCACCAGGGCCCAGAGGCGAGTTCTTGCTGCAGGAAGGGGAGTCACTGCTGGCCACTAAGCCTGTGGCAGGGCTCTGCCCTCCTTCCTGCTGTCCTCATGGTGAAGGGGCCTAGAGGTCCCTCTCGGTGAGGGCAATGTGGAGGGTCCCCACCTCTGCATCCCCCTGGCTTGAAAGGGAACAGGTGAGAGCCCTTGCGGCGTTGTGGCAAGGAGTAATGGGAGAAAGGACACAGAGGGGAGCTGGGTGGGAGTGGGATAGGCAGCAATAGCCAACCCCCACCTTTTCAGACCATGTCAAACACAACTGTGAGCATATGCACAGTGGGGGCTGTGCTGCAGGAGCTGAGCTGTAACACCATTGGTGCCGGGGATTGGCTGGGAGCCTCCTTGCGTGGCAGTGCCCTGCTCTCCAGCTTGTTCACACTCAAAAATGCTGCACATGTCTGCAGCGGTGACAACAGGAGCCTCCAGGTCCTACCAGCTGCTTCCAAACACATCAGATGCTCATCCTCCTTCCCCTTTCCCTAAGATGTTCCCAACCTCCTGCTCCCTTCCCCTACTCTGCCAGACCTACAGTTGTCCCCTTTTTCTATGCAGAGGCTCTGTCACAAGTTGCCAGGACTAATTTCTGCTTGGCTTCAAAGGGCATCATCATTGCTGTGTGTTTCTCAGTGTGGCTGGGAGCTGTTTTCCTTTCAGTTGCCCCCTTACTCCGACTGGGAAGTTAGGGACCAATATCCTCCTGCTTCCTCCGTCTCAAATCTTTCACTTCCCAGGTTCCCTTTCAGATTCTCAGGGTCCACTAATCCATGTCCCAAAGGAGGATTTTCTCTTCTGCTTTCCTGTTGCTGTGCCAACCAGCATAGCTGCAGCGATGGCTGTTATCCCAGCAATGGAAAAACTATGTTTCTCCTTATATTTGTGTGTGTGTGTGCTCGTGTTTGCACAGGCATGTGCACTGGGAAAGGTCTGTGTGTGCGTGCATAAAAGCAGGGAGTGCCGATAGGTACCTGGGAGTGCAGCAGTAGAAGAGTTTGTTTGCAAGTGGGTGTATGCAAACTATATGTGTGTATCTATGGAGCTGGTGCAGTCTTAGAAATGTGGGTGTGAGCCAAGAAATTGGAAAATGGATATTTACAAATCTCCATATTTACTGGTACAGCAGCTGTATTGTGCTTAGGAGATGAGGGTGATAAGCTGAACAGAGTCCAGAGTTCTTGTAAGTTATATATGTACTTAGGATAATACTGGGGAGGGAGAGACCTGTGCAGGCTTGTGTGTGCCATAGGGAGTGTTTGTACACAAATGTGCTTCACTTACAGTGGAGCTGGTTGAGGAAGAAGCGTGCATGAGTATGCAGAGCAAGAGGACAGCTGTGCTGCTTGCCTGTATGCAGCAGAGTGACTGTACCTGCCCACAGGGACTGGTGACAACTTGGGGCATGTGCCTTGTGCCATAGCCAGCGTGTACAAGCCTGACGACAGTCAGTGGCAACAGGCACAGTGGCTGCCTCTGCCTGCTCCTTCCCAGGTCCTGCACCGAGCAGCTGCATCTTTTGCCTGCAGTGGCAGATGGCAGGACACGGTCTTAATTTATTTAAAATTGTAAACCCATTTCTAGAGGCTGCAGTGATCCATAGCGCAATATCATGGTGGCTGGGAATGTTCTCTGCGAACTATGGCCGTTTTCACTTAGGCGGGTCCCTGTGTTTGTACCATGGCAGAGCTGTGTTTGTCTTCCCAAGAGATGCAGGGACACTGGTGCTAGGGGAAGGATGGCTGCAGAACACCTTTGTGTCATTGCAGAGGCAGTCCTGGAGCCACAGCTACTTCCAAGGAAAGCTGGGTCTCTGCCAAATGATCCGTAGCTCTTTTCTGCCAGGTCTCACCATGATACAGTGAACAGGTCAGACAGGGCAGGTCTCCAAAGCATTATTTTTTTTCCTTCCAGCAGAAGCTCTTGCTGCAAGCCTGGTTTTACTTGCACAACAAACCCCAAATAATCCCAGGGAGTTTTACTATTTTCTTGTGCAGACAGGGTCAGAGATTAAAGCTCCAATCTAAATAATCTAATTCCAGAGATAATCCTTTTGCTCTCATCTCCAGTCCGGTACCAGGGAGGCTTCCAAATAGCTCCACATGGCAGAGCAGAGCCGGTCCCCTCTGGGCACCTGAGCCCCGTAGCCCCATGTGGTTCAGGAGCTGGCCCAGGCAGTGGGGCTTGCTCACGTTGACTTCTTAGATGTCTCGTTAGCTATGAGGTCTGCTTCTGACCCACAAGACTCCGTTGCTCTTTAGCCATGAGGTCTGCTTCTGACCCACATGTCTCCATTGCTCTTTTTGGACATCCCAAATCCCGATCGCTTTTTCCTGGAAGAAATGGCTAATACCCAAAGGACGTGCCCCACACTGTTTGTGAATGATCAGGGCTGTAGACCAGGCAGGATTGATTCAAGACTAGAGTCATTTTGGCACAGCTGCCAGGGGACAGGGAGAGATCAAGGGATTGAGAAGACAACCCTGAGCCTTTCACTTGTAGGTTACTGGTGTAAATCCAGCCTGCATCAAGGGACTGATGGCTCAGTGGATTAGTAACAGGATATAGAGCCTTTGACATCTGGGGCACAAGCTGGCATCAAGTTGTTGGTGACCGCAAGTAATGATTCAGGGGCAGCAGCGTAGAACATCGCGGACACAGGCCATGGCAGCACGTCTGCCGTCCTCTGCCAGCAGCCATAGCTGGACTGTGAGCCAGGGCAAGTGCTGCTCCTGCACCCAGATGAGCACAGCCACTATCCCTCCTCACTCGCTGCTGCTCAGTTAATCCCTCTTGCTTCATGATGGGCTGCTGATTCTTGGGGAAATAATCATCCAGGCTAGTTATTAGAAGATGCTCTGAGTGAGGAGGCAGAGGAGGTATTGCAATGCTCAGTGTCTTGCCCTCTAAAAAGGCTGGGTCCTCGGATGGAGGGGAAAAAGAGGGGTTTTCCCCTCTGTTCAAGGAGGGGAACACTTCCTTTTGAAGGAAACTCTTCTCTTTTCAAGGAAGAGTTGCTGATATTTTGCTGTGAGATGTGCAGGAGCCCCGGGAGCTATCAACAGGGACCCCAGTCTTGGCACAGCCACGAAAGCCCCTGGTGACAGTCCCAAGGCAGGGGATGAGCTGGGTTAGCTCCCAGCTGCCCTTGTACACATCTGGGGCCAAAGAGGCCCCTTCAGCTGAGGGACCTGTCTTGGTCATACCTAAATGTTAGCTAGTAAATCCCTTCATGTCTGAATTCCTGCTCATGGACACATTTGGTCTGGGCCAAGCAGTTTGGTGCTGGGTTTGTAACGAAGCCCCAGTCACTGGCTGCATGGCCCCTGTGCCCACCGAGGTGGCGAAGGTCCTGCCACGAGCCTCATGCTCCCCAGCTCACCGAGAGACACAACAGGGTTTCAGCCAGGCTCTGCCCAGACAATGCTTGGGCCCCCGCTGCCATTTTGTGTGTGTGTGTGAGACCTGTGAGGTCCCTGCTGACCCAGGGGCCAATGGTGCCAGTTGCCCCAGCCCGCTTGGGCCACACAAGGAGCTGTGTGGCCCTCAGCAGGACCTTTGCTGCCCTGGTGGGTCTCAGGATTCACACCCATGGACATCGCTGTTCCTAACCTCAACCCCGACGTGTCCTCGGCCCGCTGATGATTCACACCATCTCTCTTCTCATTTCACTTTTGCAGCTCATGGCTGTGACCTGGTGACACACAGAGTGTTTACATGCTTTGAAGTTGTGCTCCTGACCTGAGCGCATCACAGTTTAAGCTGAGAAATCTTGCGAGATTAGGGAGGATCGTCTGTAATCAGTACAAATGAGCTCTAACGAGGCCTCCCTTGGCCTCGCCAACTGGACAGCATTGTTCTGTCCATGGCTGCTTTGCTAACTGAACTTGGGGAACACCCAACAGGTCACAAACACAGCAGGGATACGGGAGATTAGTTTGGATTTGATCAGATGCTGCCAGGGCTGGGGTCTGTAATGCTGAGATGATTTGCCAGGAACCAGCGTGAGGTGGCTTAATCTGGAGAGGTGCTAAGCGTGTGCGTTTTACACTGCTTTTCTGGATGCAGTTTCCTAAGCCACCTTGCAGTTTCAGGAACCCCTTCCCAGCAGCAGTGCTGGCACGGGAACACAGCAGTGCCATGTCTGCCCCGGCGCAGTAATACCACGAGCCCAAGAGCCAATGTGACAGCAGCAAGGACACGCTCTGGGGCCCACACCGACCTGGGCAGAGCAGGTTAGGGAGCAGGAGGTGGGTGGTTACTCTCCTCTCACCAAACTGACTTCACTTCTCCAAGGCTGTGTCCTGTTAAGAGGCTTCCAAGGTACATTACAAAAGCAACAAGCCCATTTAATTCACAATCTGCAGCTCTAAGTCTTTATTTCTAAAGGCAAATACATCATGGAAGACCAAAATTAATAAAATGTCATTGGGATTTAGGAGCAGCTGCTGCTAATGCAGTTGGTGACTGCAGCGTGGATGCAAGGCTTGGCTGGCATCTGAAGCTTTGAGGAACACCAAGATCAGACAGAAGGACAAACATGGAGGCAAACATTAAGTCATTTGCTCCCCCCCACCGTATAGTGAGTGAGTTTCATCCAGTGATGTCTCACTCCAGCCCTCCCAAGACCTTGCCAAGGTCCTCCAGAAAAAAACCCAGGATCTTACGTTCTCCTGTAAAATGCAACACAGGGAGAAAAATCACTGGCAATGTAACGGTTAGACCCCCCCCTTCCTCTTTTATTGGCTGTTTTACTTTTCAAGCAGATTATTGTGGTCCAAAGTGGTTGCACACCACTCAGCTGTCTGTCTCCTTACCAGGCGGGCCGGTAGCTGCCTTTTCCCGTACTCCATGGCGGGGGGCGAACGGGGGAACCAGTGTGTTTTGTTGAGGCAGAGAATCGGTATTGGGAGTTGATGTTCAGAGCACAGCGGACACGAAACTACCGGCACGTAACGAGGAGCCGCCCCCGACGGCAGCGGAGCTCCCACTCCCCCAACTCCGCTCCTAGCCGCTTCCCCGAGAGCCGCGCCCGTGCCCGGGCCGGCCCGCACCGCGCCCCCGCTGCCCGCGGGGCCCGGGCCGGTCCCGGGGCCGCTCCGGCCCGTCCCACCGCCGCGCCGCCCGTTGCCTCGGCAACCCATCGGCCTCCCCGCTTCCCGCCACCGTCCCACAGTGCTTTGCGTTCCGGCCGCGCTGGAGCTCCCTGATTGGAGGGGCGGAGGGGGCGGTGCTCTTTCCTCAGGCGTCCGGCGCTGAGGGGAGCTCTTCGGCCTGCGTCCCCGCTCCGGAGGCGCTGTTGGGAAACCTCGTCCCTCCCCGCCGCTCACTTCCTGGGGGAGCCGGTTCTACCCTCGCTCCCCTCCGCTCCCCGAGCGGGCGGTCCCAGGCCTGGGCGCTCCCGTCTCGCAGGGACTGACTCCCTGCTCTGCTCCCGCCGCGGATGCCTCCTTCCGCAGCGCGCCGCCGTCCCCTCGCCTCTCAACCAAGCCTGCTCGCCCGCTCAGGCCGCCCATTGGCCCAGCGCATTATGAATATGCAGATAGAGGCCCGCGGCCGCCTAATGGTAGACGGGCAGAAAATTAATATTAGCGTTGCGGCGCGTGGATTGGCCGGCGCGCGCTCCGCCCCGGCAGCGGGGTAGGCTGCCCCCTGGCGGCGGCAGGAAGGGGCGGGCGCGGCGCCGGGAGCCCGAGATGGTGGGCGCCGGGGCGCGCGGGGCG
>VYZW01017114.1:80406-94589 GCA_013401315.1 Balaeniceps rex
CCCGCCTCCTCCGGCCCCGCCGCGGAGGGTCGGTGGGTCTCCCCGCAGGGCTGCAGTGGCCCGGGCAGGCCCACAGGCGGGGGCTCCTCTCCCTCAGCCGCCCGGGCCCGGCGTCGCGGAGGGGGCGGCCGAGGGACAGCGAGGGCCCGCGGGGAGCGCCGGCCCAGCCCCCCGCACGGCACTTGTCACCCACCGGGGCCGCGGCCACCCCCGTCCTCCTGCCGGGCCCGGCTGGGGGCTGCACCCTTATCCCCGCGGCGGAGCGGGCCCTGGGCCCCCGTGTCGGCGGGATGAGCCCTGCGGGCTTCGGGCGGGTTTTCCTGGCCTCGGGCTGCGGGGTTGTGTAATGCTGGAGGAGAAGTCGCTCCTCGTGGGCTGGAGTAGGAATTTCGGCTGGAAAGGTAACAGGAGTGGTCAGGCTGCCAAAACGGCCGCATGCGGCTGCCTGGTTCCTTTTTTTCCATTTTCCACTGAAAGACCCCAGTTTCCACTGCAAAATCTGCCAGTTTGAAGCCCAGCCTGCGATGCTGTCAGGAAAGTGAGAACGTGCCTTGCCTGCTCTGCGCAGCTGAATCGCTTACGGTGCAGGGTGATGCCTGCCACCAGCAGCCTGGTCCCAACAGGGAGGAGCGCTTGCTGGGAGCCCTGGTGCTGGGGCTGGCAGGAGGAAGGTGCAGCAGGCTGGTCTGCTTCACTGAGCAGTCAAGCTCCAGTCCTGGCAGGGTGTTCAAGGGCAGGGCAGGGACAGAAGCAGGAGTAGAGGCAGATGGGATATGATCAGGTACTCTAACTACTGAATCGGTAAAATCTCCTACCTACCAGTAAGAACAGGATGGAGAGCTGATATTGCACTTGGGTTACCTTTTCCTGCTTCCCCTGAAACTGTTCCAGTTGTATGAATTTTGCCTGTTTCTGATAATAGGAGCACTAAAACTTAGTTGACTCACAAAAGCATTGAAAAGTTAGCTGTGCTGAGCTGCTTCTGCTGTCAGTTACAGGTGACTGGTGGAGTGCAGAGAAGATGAACTATCTGTTGACTTTTAAGTCTAATCTTCACTGTTTCCGTGTAGGATGGTGAGGATTGTCCTGTGCTATACAGCTAGGACTGCCATTGCTCACCGTGCATGAGTGCTATCCCGACTGGAGAGCCATTTGGGCACAATGGATACAGGGGAGGTGACATGTAAATACTAATATGGTTTGTTAGGAGTTTTTCACCCCCCCGTGGAAGCTGGTGCCCCAGTCACACAAGATGCCCTGATTGCTGTAGGTCAGCTTCCCTTCACAGACCTCTCACATGTGTGACTTGAAGGAGAGTGTCCTTATGGACTTGAACAATTTATTTTTGAGTTGAGGAGAAAAAAGGGTCTTTTTCAAGCACACTGTGATATGCTCTTCCTTTGGGGAAAGCCTGTGGTGTCTCCTCTGAACAGCAGGCTGTTCCAGTAATCCCGCTTCAGCCAGCGGTACCAGGCACCGTGGAGGAGAATTTACCCCTTTGAGCTCTCAGCTGCTTTTCCCTCAATGGCTTTTTATTGCGCTGTTGTTCAGTTTACTCTGGGCTCCTCTCTGTGTTGATAGGCATGTAATGGCTACAGCAGAAGTATGTGGCTGACTGGGAGGAAACTGCGTTTCTGGGCTGTACTGCCTCTGGACAAATTAAAACCTTTTCTTTTTTTTTTTTTTAAGCCTCAGTTCAGATTCTGTGCCCTAAAGGACAAAATGTGCTGATGGCAATTACAGAATAGCCAGGTGCCAAACATAGTTGAGTCGCAGCTTAATGCGTACTGCTTGTCCCTTGGTGAGCTACCTCTCAGCGCACCCAGCGCATTGTGAAATCAAGCTCGCTTCCACAGCTATGTCAACAGAGCTCTGATACACAGGTGACAGGTCTTCCTCTCCGGTTACCTTCTTGGATATTAAAGGACTTTCTTCCTCTGCAGGCTTTCCTCTAATAGGAGCTGACTTCTGTGGAGTCCTTGGTTCACTGTCACTGTAATCTGTAGCTGGCCAGAAATACCTGTGTGGGAGGACAGGTTAAACTTTTCACCCTCTGTATTTCTGGTGATTAGAGTCTTCAGCCTTTGTGCCCGGATTCAAGTGGTAAAGAGAAGCAGAAGATTGCATGAGTAGCCCTGTGTGAAACAGGAGAGTAAGAACTGGCATTAATTTCCTCTCGCTCGTTTGCATTGGCTCCATCTTTGGCAACGTGTGCCGGGTTAGTAGTTCTTGCTTTGTCTTGGCCAATGCAGTGTCTGTTCCCATGGAAATGGGGGTGGAAGTGGCAAGTATCAGCAGAGAACTTCATCTGGATCAACTTCTGCCTGAAGTGCCAGTGGGCAGATGGCGTCCACAGTCTTCCCTCCTGCCCTTGCTTTGCTGGGGAATTATTTGGTTCAGAGCTCTTGAGGCATGCATCAGTTTGCATTTGTACAGTAACCCTGACACAATAAAATGTCAATTTAGGTTAAGGTCTTTTGAGGTCTGCTCTAGAGGTGGTGAAATAATGACTGAGAAGAGGCGAATTTTATGATTTCTGTTATTTTCTCAGTTATTGTCCCATTTGGGAATGTTGTTTGGGCCCTTCTCAGGGAGCTGTTCAGACGCCTGCAGACAGCACCCATTTCAGCTGGGTGGCTGTGAGAACAGCAACTGATGGAGCTGCTGGCGGGTGCTCTTGAAACCCTTCTGTATCGTTCTTGCTTCCTTCTTCCTGTCTTCAAGCTGGCAGGTATTGCATGGCTGTGGTGAAAAGAAAGGGTTTTGTAAGATGTCTAATGCTTTTCACCTGTCTGCCATTCCCCGGGTTTTCACTTGAGGAGGGGGTCTCTAAAACCTGATGCCATCGACTGCTAACTTCAAATCTGTTGAATGAGTCGAGTCAGTCCTACTCTGACTGTTTTGGTTTTGTACTCAAAGTTTGTAATTTGAAAATGTTGTAAAAATATTCGAAGTGTTTTTCCTCTTTGAAGCAGGAGTCAATGGCCAAGTCCTTTGGCTCTGTGCCCTGTTTGTGAAACAGACTCTTCTTTATGAAACGGTGAGAGTGAGTTTACTGTGTCTTAGACTGCAGCAGGTTCAGACCTGTTTTGCCACAGGACCCAGGTTCTGGGGCTTTGGCTACCTCTGCTTCTGCTCCAGTAGTGCCTCCTCCTGGTCAGAGCAAGGAGGGGAGACAGGTCTGACGAGGGCATAAGTGCTAACGCCGCTTAGGGAGTTAGGCACTTCAAGACTATATAAAGTGTCTCTTCCACATGCCTCAGAACTTAACCCTTCCTCTCACTGTTTTTTGCTTGAAACCCAGCTTCTGACTACGGTATGAAGCTGCCAATCTTGCGGTCCAACGCAGAAGATCAGATTCTGTACCAGACCGAGCGTTACAATGAGGAAACCTTTGGTTATGAAGTTCCCATCAAAGAGGAGGGTGACTATGTGCTGGTGTTGAAGTTTGCAGAGGTCTATTTTGCACAGTCTCAACAGAAGGTAAGCAACAGCTCCTTGCTTGTCTCTTTGTTGCGAATTCCTGGCTAAGACTGTGCGTGTCCAGGTTTCCTCTGCTGCTTTGCATGCTGGAGAAAGGAGTGAAGTAAGGCTCTAATGGTTAACTTCATTCCTAGAACTCTCATGGGCTCTGAAACTTCAAGCGTTCTTCCACGTTCCAGATACTCAGTTGGCCTGGAAAATTGCATTACAAAGTATTCAAACAAACATGTGCAACTAAACGTAACTAGCACTAGAGTTTTATGATCTGTTTAGGCTGTGCTGGCTTTGAGAAGAAGTGGTTTTGCCTTTTTCCTGAACACTTGTTCCTGACCTGATGGCATGCTTGTGCTGAAGGAATTATTGGACAGATTGAATCACAGAAGTGATCTGGGTTAAATGACCTACTCAAAACAATGTTTATGAATGTGATAAGACTTGATACTGGTTCAAGCTGATCCTGAAAGCACAGAGTTAAATTCAACCCTCTTTAGAGAAGAATAATTCTTGCCCACTTTGGAAATCCCTCATGTACAGACGTGGAAGCAGAAGCACAAAGAACTCAAAGCCCTGTGATAAATTGGGAGAGAAGTGGTGTGTGTTTTAGTCTGGCTTTCCCCTGACTCCATCAGCTTTAGAGCCCTGCTCCTTAAGCACTGTGCTGCCTTCCTGCCAGAGAAGTATTTCATGGAACAGAACTGGTGGGGCTGGCTTACAGAATGGATGCAAAAAGCAGCCTCAGATTAAACCGAAGGGCTGAGACATCTTTGGTTCCTCTTCCTTCATGTGGTTCTGCTGGGATTCCCCAGGTGCTGCGTGAAGTTTGAGTCATTACGGCCCTGAGGAGGACTTTCACTCTGAATTCACAGATGTGGTTAGCAGTTCAATGTTTTACCTCCTTCAAACCCTGTGTGCTTCACCAGCTTGTTTCCTCTTCTCTGCTCTGCTGCAGGCTGTTAGTTAGAAATGGCTTAACACCCTAGGGTGTGGTGTGCCACAGCCACCCTGGGGTGGTAGGAGCAGGTCCTCAGCCAGTAGGTGGAAGAAAGTTGTGAAAGAAAATGACAAAGAAACCAGAATAAAATTGTGCTGTCCTCAGTTCTGAACAGCAGACATAGCGGTTATTTTAAAAGTTGGAGGCAGATTTCAGGGTATCTGAAAGCAGTGTTAATGTTCCAGTGTCTTTACCTGCATTTGGGCTGCATTTGGGCTCTGAATCCTTCTCAAGGGAGTGGAGCATGTGTGATGGGACAGTGCATGCTGCAATGCTTTCTGGTCCTGGGTGCATAACAAGCAGAGACCTTTCCTGTTCAATTCCCCTTTCAACTGTCACGTGCCTGAATCTGTTCTGACACTGTCACCTCTTCTGCCCTGAAGGTATTTGATGTTCGCTTGAATGGCCATGTGGTGGTGAAGGACTTGGACATTTTTGACAGAGTTGGACACAGCACAGCTCATGATGAGATCATTCCCATGAGTATCAAAAAGGGGAAACTGAGTGTTCAGGGAGAGGTTTCCACGTTCACGGGGAAGCTCCACATTGAGTTTGTAAAGGTAATAAGCTTTGCTGGGCAGAGCCCTTATCTTCCTTTTCCCCTTCTTCCCCAGCCATGTGATGCAGCTGTGTGCTGGGGGAGGAGATGTGATGGTAGGTGGGGGGAATATTTCTTGCCTCAAAGCTGCAGCACTGACTTCCTTCTTTGCTTTTTCTAGGGCTACTATGACAATCCGAAAATCTGTGCCCTATACATCCTGCAAGGAACAGTGGAAGGTAAGCACAGTTTTTGAGCCAGAGGGCTCTTCCCAGTTGGAGAGCAGCCTGTTGCTTCTCAGACCATGAGATCATAGCTCTTGCTGACCCACCTCTGCCAAAACTGTTTCTCTCTCAGCAAGTTCCCACAGAGTGTGGTTGCAGAGTGAAATAGGTGTATAGTGTCCTACTCCTCCAAGTGCACAAAGCTGCATCATTTTTGGAATAAGAAAGATCAATTTGGTTCAGGACTTCCTGCATATTGGGTAGAGGAGAAGTGAACATGTCTGGTCAGTCTTAGCTTATAGCTACAGCTATAAGCTGTAGATAAATTCCCTCTGGCCTTGGATGTCAGCAGCAGCCCTGCAGACAAGTAATTTACAGAGATCTTTTAGCTAGTAGTTAAGTGATTCTTACCTGGAGCTTTGTTTTGCCTTCTTGGCTCAAGGACAAGGCCGTGTTTTTTCCCAGATACCAGTTCCTCTGGATAGCAGTGGGGAGTGCTAGTGAAGTCCTTGCTCTTTCATCACCCTCTTTGTACGTCTGTGCTGGAGTTGGAGCCCCCTTAGCTCCTGAATAGGGGAGGTTTAGGAACCCTCTCTGACCAAAGCATCAGTTTGCTTTACTATTGGTCAGGGATTGCCAAGTGTTGCTGAAGATCTGGTGCATGACCTTGTGGCCGAGTAGCACCTTGCTGTGTGGGGACCTGCAATTCAGGCTCCAGGCTCAGAAGACTGGATTTGAGTGGGGTTGGGCCATGCTGCTCTGATAGCTCTGGGGTTGAGGGGTGTAGTGATGTGAGGTAGCATCATTTGTGGAAAGGGTTGTTCCCATTCCTGTTTGCACCTGTATCTGCTGGTCCCGGAGGCAGCAGGTGCTTGTTCTTGACTAGATCTCACTGAGCAGCTGCAGTATCTGACTGTATATGCTTTTGTGCTGTAACTTCTCCTGTGTGACAGGTAGATGTGGTGGATGGATGTAATTTTCTTTGCAGACTGGGTGTTTAGATGCTCTTGCATCATGGAGGAAAGAAATAGTGTAGTGGTGTGAGCCTCTGTGAGGGAGGATGCTCCTGTTTCCTGGGGTGCTCTGGCCATGGTGTTGATATGGTGTTGGGTGCCCTGTTGCCAGTGTGCATGCTGGATTGGGGAGAGAGGAATGGAATGACTTGGGTGATTTCCCAGGTTATATCTTGCCTCCTTGCAACCTTTTGTCTTGTCCAACAGATGTTCCAAAGCTGCAGCCGCACCCGGGTCTAGAGAAAAAAGAGGAAGATGATGATGAAGATGAATATGATGATGGCTCCAGTGTTAAAAAACAGGCAAATAAGAACCGGGTTCAGTCAGGCCCACGCACACCAAACCCCTATGCCTCGGACAACAGCAGCCTCATGTTTCCTATATTGGTGGCCTTTGGTGTCTTTATTCCTACCCTCTTCTGCCTCTGCCGATTGTGAGAGCAAGCCCCACAGAGCATCAGCCAAGGGGCTGGAGGGAAGGAGTTGGACCAAACATGGTTGCTTTCAATTTCTCCATATTGTTCATAATTTAAGGAAAAAAAAAAAAAAAAAAAAAAAAAAAAAAAANAAAAAATTGATTCATTTGGAATGAATAGCAGGTCCAGGTAAGAGGGAGCTTACCTTCCCCCTGCCAGCAAGCAGTGAGGCCCTTGCCTTCCCCTTTGCACCATGTGCAGCCTCTGATTCTCCCTGGAGCATCCAAGAGTAAACCAAGTCCTGGCTGTCTGTGTATTGGGCTGTTGGAAGCTGATGCTAGCGGTCCTGGGCCATGTGCCACACTGAGAGAAAGCCATGTGCTGCAAGATCTCTGCCTTTGCTGGGTGGAATATGGTTCCTTAAGCAGGGAAGCAGCTCCTAAAACCAGGCCTGGGTACACGTTTTGTCTGGGAGCGTGGAAATGTTGTGGTGCCATTGGGTGCCTAACAACTATGGAGGATGGAGCCTGGCTCGGCATCTCCCTGAATGTGTGCAACACGATGTATGGTACTCGCCTGCATAAAGACACCAAGACTCCAGCTAGCCGCTCAGCCTCTCTGGAGATGTTCCCCTCCTAGGAGTGCAAGCTGTGCCAGGAGCAGAGGGATTTATCTGGCCTGATTTGGTGCACCAGTTGGGAGAGACTTTCCTAGTTTGACAGTTGTAATGTTAGATCCATTGCAGAGGGAATCTGCTGTAGCCTGCGAGAGGCTGACGTTGTTAGCATCTGATCAGATGCACTTGTTTTCTGTATTGATTATGGCTTTTGTTTCCTTTAATATCCTTTTCTTTTCAAAGGTTTAATTTTAAGCCCAGTTCCTTGTTCTGCCCTTCCTAGCAAGTGACCTCTCCTTTGGAAGAAGCTGAGAATCAGATGATCTAGAGAGGAGGTTGTGGACTTGTTCCTTGGCCATTTTAACGGTTAGCTCCCCTCCCGGACCCATGACTGTGAACAACCTGTGCTGTAGGACAGAGCGGAGCAACCTCATAGATGCTCCCTGTGAGCTCTCATTCCGTCGTAGGGACCAGGCCTGCCTGCAAAAGCGGTGAGAAGTGCAGTGGAGTTGGTTAATGTCTTCAGTTAGCTCGGCCTTTTGTGTATTGAGGCACTGGGGTGAAGGGGCAGATGTCCAACATTTCAGTACTGTAGAGCAGGGTGGTTTGTTGCCCTCCAGAGATCTGGAAGTGAGCAGAACACTGGAGGCAAGGTCACCCGCTTCCCCCGGGGATATTTCTGCAAGAGTCTTCTGTTTCCACATGCAGAGCCTGTGTCTGCCTGACAGAGGTTGAGCAGAGCGAAAGCCCTCGCTGTGCCTGTTGAACCAGAGCTGGAGGCCCCAAGGAGCTGCCTTCCCATGGTCTTGGCCTCTGACATGTTGAGCACTTCTGGCTGGCGGGAGGGAGGTGTTCTGTGTGCTGGAGTGGGATCTGGCCCAGGCATGGTTGGGTCCTTGTGGGTCAGCTTCGATCCTGGTGAGCTCACAGAACAGTTTACCTCATGCTACCTCTGTTCTCAGAAGTGCTCTCTCTCCAGAGCAGCTGCACTGCGCGGTGTCCTCCTTGCTGCTGCTCCTTCCTGGGCCTGAGTTTTCCTAGGGGCTGTTCTTGGGTCTGATCCCCTGTGGTGGCTCAGCCTTTCTTTGAGCTGAGAAAGGTCAGCAGAATTCCCTGGTTTCTGGAAAGGAAACCTTTCTGCTCTGCTGGGCCCAAGCAGCTGAAGCCTTCTCTTCCTCCTAACCCTCAAGCTGTCATATGAGCTGTCAGCTCACGGGCTCCAGAACGCGACCTGGGGGAGGTATGAAAGCTCTGCTCTGCACAGCAGTGGCACTGAACCTTGCCTTTCTGATTGCATACATCACTGCTATAGGCCTGACCCTAATTCTGTGTCTGTGAGCTAAAAAGCAAGCAGTAGGACCTTAATTACACAAGTTGGTAATTGCACAAGTGGTAACAGTCAGTTTGGGAGAAGCAGGAGGGTCCAGAAGGAGAAGACAGCCTTTAGAGAGAGCAGATCTTAAGAACAAACCTTAGGATGAAAAGATGGTAAGCTTGAAGTTGTTTGCTTTGTCTTCTAGCTGCTGCTAAAATCTTAGTATTTCTAAAACTCTTATAAAATATGAGCTCTGGTTTTTTTGGTGACGGTGTCTGCAGAGATTCTCTGGCATTTTTGGGTTTGCTTTAACTGGAGCACAGAGACATTTAGATCTTTATCAGTTTTGAGAAGCATGAACTGCGCTGATTTGTTAAGCAAAGAACCTGGGCTTGAAAGCAAGCTGCTCTGTAAGCAGCTGTTCTCCTCCAGGCCTTTTAGGTTGTATTTTATTTGAGCATCCTTGAAGCGAAGAATCATTCAGCTTCTTGTGGCTCACCCAGTAATCTCTGCACCTTGCCAAGCATGAGCAAAGGGGTGTGCGTTTAAGTGTGCAAAAGTTGGAGACAAGTCTTCTAGGATAGTTTATCCCTGCCTCTCCTGGCAGCCAGAGTGCCCATTTGGTGCCATCAGCCACCCTAAGGCAAGGCTGTACAGGGTGTGATCTGTTGTGTTCCAGTTGCTCAGTTCGAATTAATTTGTCTTATTTGAATAAGAATAGGGAGGAGGAATAGTTCATCCTTCATGGCTTCCATTTAGTTGTTTTGGCTCTGGTTTTATCCATTTTTGTCACTATGAAGCTGGTGTCTGGCTGGTTGGAGGATTTCTGACCCCATTATGGTGCTATGAGCAGTTTTCCTTGTTGGTCCATCCCTTCCTGAGAGGGTTGCCTCGGAAGGAGCCTTCAAACAAAGCGTGTGGGAACACAGGAGGATGGTAAGGGATAACCAGTCAGCACCTTGCTGTGAATGCCATACTCAGGCTAGTTCCCCTTGTCATCTCTGGCACACGTGAGCCAGCCAGATGGGTATAATGAGATACCTGGTCCTGACCAGGGAAAGAAAAAGTTTGGGTTGGCTGTAGCTTTCCAGCACGCGTGTTTGAGGGAATATCCAAGACATTGTTTAACTGAGACCAGTTAGAGACAAACCTGTTTGTGCTTTGGTGCCTCCAGCCAGCAGCAGGCAGATGAAGCACGTGTCCCTGTGCAGCAGTGTGGGGAGCTGGGTCAGAACAGACCCTGGCTTGATTTGTGGAGCAGTTGTGTAGAGAGGGGCAGATAAGGCAATTTTAATAAAGCTTCCACTTAATAAAGGGGAGACGACACTGTCGATCATGTTTTGGGCCTGGATCCAGCCTCAGGGTAGTGGTTCCAAAGCCTATTTTAATTACCCCTTCATCAGCCCCTACTTTCGTACCTTTAAGCCAGGCCATTTTCCCCTTCTGTGTGTGTGACTAAAATAACAGCTCTGACCCTTTTGGGTATCCCAGGTGGCAGTGAGCAGAAAGCCAAATGAATTCCTGTCTCTCTTTGGTGCCTTTGTCTCAGGCCTTGAATAAAAGTCTATTTGAAGAAGCTTCTTTTTTTTTAAGGAGCTTCTGAGTTGTTTTCCTTTTTCCCAAGGCATTCCTGCCCTTGTGATCAGCTGGGGACTGTCTTACTGTCCCTGGATGCCATCTCTGGAGGTCACAGCTGAAGCAGAACTGTGAGTGAGTATCTTTGGTTCCAGCCCTTGAGGTCAATGGGAAAAAAAGCCTAGCAGGGGATAGAAGAACTGGAAAAGCTCCTTCAGGTCTGGTCTCCCCCAGAAATCTCCTGAAGGCAGGATGGAGAACTTCCAGACAGTCTGGTGCCTGCATGTCTGTGCAGTTCAGAGCTGAGTGAGTCACAGCTGGGTCCTGGTAGTCGTATGGTGCTTACAGCTTCTGGGTGCAGAGTGTGGCTTGGGGGGTCCTGCCCCCCAAACTCACTTGCCGAGGGCTTGCCCTGCACTGTTTGTGTCTGAACAGGGAGCAGAGACCCGTGCTTTGTCCCTTGGCCTTCCTTTAAGTTGAAATGGGATGGCAATAACCAGGGAAGAGTCTTGATATGGGAAGTCTCGGCTGAACAGGCCTGTCTGATGGAAAACAGCAGGAGGAGGGAGAGGACCAGCAGAGCAGCTTCAACCCTTGATATGAGACAGATTCTGAGCAGCTGCGAAGTACCAAGTGTTTCAGGCTCTGTTTGGTGCTCAAATGTGGGAGAGATCCGTCTGCTTCTTGCACTTATGTGGCAGGGAGGGAAATATCCTTGCTGAGAATCCAAGGGAAATGGGAGCTGGGCCAGCACTGAGCTCATTTACCTACTGGCGCTTCTGCATCTCCACAACAAATGCCAAAGTCTAATACAATTCAAGGATGCTTTTTTTTAACGTCAGCCTGGTTCCACCAGTCTGTCTTCACTGGCTAGTCCCAAATAGGCTCAGACAAGTATTCTTGACGGCACAAACACAACACCAGGCTTGAGCTGTGAAGGCTCAGAGACGTGATTACACGAATAGGCCTCCTGTGCTGCACCCCTGCTTCACGTGCTGCCCAGCGGGGCTGGGGCATGTGTGTTTCACCTTGGATCCAAGCAGATTTGTCCCAGGAGTATAGTAGCAACCACTTTGAAATGGTGCTGGGCTGGACGGGAGAGGTGAGAGCAGGTTCATGTCTTCCAGGACTCTGGCTTGCTCAGAGTTTATTGCTGTATATTAAATACTATTTTTGGAGATTGGGGGGAAGATGTGGGAGGGGGAGGGATGTGGCGACGCTGTCCCCAGACTGATCAGTGAGACGCTACTGCAGGTTATTGATAGGTTTTGATTTTTTTTTCCCAAAAAGTGCTTTATTTTTAAAAAAAAAAAAAATCAACAAAACAGAAGTGCTTTCCTCCCTCCTAGAAACAGTGCTGGCTGATTAGAAAATGTGAATAATCTTTGCAAACATCAAAGGTCTCTGCTAAAGAGCATGTGTGATGGAGATTTCAAGGCAAGGGGCAAAGTACAGCTTGAACCAGTTTAACTGGGGAGAGTGTGAATCTAGGAAATGCAGGATCTCTGCCCTGGAGTTGTTCCCAGTCACATGTAGTGGGGATGTGCTTGCCTGTGCTACCACGGCTGTTCTGTCACACTATAGCAGCTCCTGAGCTAGGGCGCTGGAGTGAAGCAGTATCTGGAAACTTGCTGGCAAGTAGGGGCTTGAATTTTTCATGGTTTCTGCAGGAGCTTCACGTGTTCAGGGCTTTCCCACTCAAGAAGCAGTCAGGTTGGTAAAGCAGCCCCGGAGAACATGAGAGCAGAGGCAGGATTTGTGCTTTGTGCTGGGAGGTATCAGCCAGGACTGCGAGATGCTGGGCAGGTGACAGTGATGTTTGGGTCCCACTGGTGTAGCAGCTTTTAGCATTGGTAAGTGGTCCCACTGCTCCGTAGCGCCTGGCTGTGTAGGCTGGGACGCGTGGAAGTGACCCGTGCTGTTGGCATTAAGGACATGTCACAAACTACTTGAAGCTGCAGGTCTAAGTTGCCTGTAAAGGCTAAAGTGTGGGGAGAGATCTCCATCTGTACTTGTCACCAGTACCAAGGGTTTTTAAGGGGGATTTTTTATTTTACTGTCCATTGCTTTGTGTTATAACAACTTGCAGTGACATTTTTTTGGTTTGTTTTGCAGCAAGCTTGGGCCCTGGGTGAAAAGCACAGATGTCTATTTCTGATTGCATTGGCTTTGCAAGGACTAGTTTGGGGGAAAAGACGGTGTGGGGGTGGGTTATTTTATTTTTGGTACATGGTAGCGGTTTTATTTTTTAATTTCCCCAGGATGTTTGGTTGAGGGAATGTTCTGAAATCTACTGTCTGGCAGTTTTAACCAGCAGTGTGTTAAAGGAAAATAAACAAAATTATATTGTCACTTGGATGAGGTGGTCCCTCTTTTCTAGCAGTGGGGATGGGGGAACCCCCTCTGCTTCACGGCTCGTGGTGTGGGAGGCCAAGACTGCACTGCGGAAGGGACTGCAGGCTGCTGCCGAGATGCAGTTTAACATCCCACCACTGCTGCAGTCCAGAGCCTCTCCCTGATGCTGCTTGCCTCCGGTACAGCTCCGGTATTCTCTTACCAGTTGTTTTGGGCGATGAAGTGCAAGTTGAACAGTACCACATCCTCTTAAAAGTGCTGAT
Organism: Balaeniceps rex; assembly: GCA_013401315.1. Lineage (NCBI taxonomy): Eukaryota > Metazoa > Chordata > Aves > Pelecaniformes > Balaenicipitidae > Balaeniceps > Balaeniceps rex. The sequence goes on from VYZW01017114.1 coordinate 93,195, forward strand.
ATGGACCTTGTTGCTTCCTGCTCAGATCAGGAACACCAGAGATGTAATCTACCTTCTGGGGTTTTGCAAGCCGCCCCAATTTCAGCTTGAAACTGCATCAGAGGCGGTCAGAAGGGGCTGTAGCTGGAGCAGAGAGAAAGTGGCACCTTCCTTCTCTAGGGGCCGGCTCTCGGGGGACAAGGGACCCCGGCCCCCTGCAGAGCAGCCATTCTTCTGGACAGCCTGCATCTTTGGTCTCTTCTTCCTGGGGCACAGGATGGAGGGACCAAACCGGATGCAGCGAGGAGGATTTGGGAGCACTGGCATGGGCAGGCTTGTTTGAAATTGCATTCGGTTGGCAGTAGCAGGTGCGTGCTGCTTACAAGCAGCAGCAAACATCACTAACCACTGCTCTAAATCTGTTTCCAGTCATCTTGAGCATATTGAGTGTTGGCTGGAGTCTGAAAAGAGGATGCAGATGTTTCTTGTTCTTGCCCCAGTTCCGTGAAGGGCTGGAGGTGACTCTTAGCAGCTCTTAAGTGCCTACTGCAGGCTGGTGAGCAGCCCCTCTTTTGGGAAGAAGTGCATCCTTTCCTCGGTGTGATGCTCCCGTGGGACCTCCCCAGTCCCTCCCGCCAGGCTCAGGAGGCTCGTCAGCTGTCTGCCACTGTCCCTCCAATGTGTGCTCACGGGGGCCCGGGGTGGGGGTGACAGTGGCATGGCTGGGAGGCTGGCTGGCCCTGGGAGAGCGTGGCGGGGCGCAGGCAGTCCATGGGCGACCCCTCTCGGGGCACACGGTCCTGTCACTGTCCCTGCCCGGATCCGGGTCCCAGCTCCCCGGCACAGCAGCTGGGGTGTCCCCAGGGCAGCAGTGGGGTGTATGCTTTGTGGCATCCTCGTGCTGACATCGCGCCAGCTCGCGGCTGCTTCCTGAATAGTGCTCGCCACCGTTCCCTAAAAAGACCACGGCTCTCTGGGGGACACCGGCTCTCTGTGATCACCTGCTGCGCTGTGGGATTCCGACCGTGATTTTAATTAGCATCAATGGGAGAGGCGGGTGCCCGCGCCGTGCGGCGAGGGGGTGATCTCCCGGCTTCTGGGTGTTGCAGCAGGAGCGAGCGGCTCCCAGCGCGGGGGGCAGCGGGAGGGGTGCTGCGCAGGGCGGGTGGGGGGATTGTTTGGTTTTTCTGTTTCTTTTCCTCAGGTAACTCCCAGCTTTTCCAGCCGGCCTGCCCCGCTGCCATCCGCCCGCTGTGCACAGCCCCGGGAGGGAGGTGCTGCCGCCCCGGGCCGAGGACGCCCGCGAGGTGGGCGCTCGGTGCCGGGGCTCTGCGAGCGGCGGGTCGGGACGCGGCTGCCGGGTCCCCGCTCCGGCCACGCACGCGGAGGGCCCTGCTTAGCTTTGCGCCCCCCCCC
>VYZW01017114.1:94618-123605 GCA_013401315.1 Balaeniceps rex
GTTGCTAGGCACCGCCCGCGCCCTCGGACCCGCCGTGGCCCCGCCCCTCGCTCCCATAGCTACCGAGGGAGGCGGCGGCCATCTTGGTGGCGGCGGGGCGATGAGCGGCTCGAAGGCGAGGGCGGCGGCGGCGGCGGGGCCGGAGAAGAAGCCGCCGCCGGGGACNACCGTCCGGCCCGAGCACGTCCTAGGGCTGTGCCGGGTGACGGAGAGTGAGTTCGGGCCGGGGGGTGGGGGGGCATCTCGGGCCGGCAGCGCTCGGCCAGGGTCCGACTGGCCCCGCGGTCCCGGGCGGACACCCCTCCGCGCTCTCCGTTAATTCCCCTTCAGCCGCGGCGGAGGGGGCTGCGCAGCCGGGGCCGCGGAGCCGGGCTGGTCCGTGCCTCTGGGGCGGAGGAGAGGGCGGTGGGGGCGCCGGAGCTTGAGCGACCCGGCTTAGCGCTGCCCGCCGGTGCGCCGCCGTGGGAAGCGGCTGAGGAGTGCGCGCGTTGGCCGGTGCTGGCGGCAGCGGCGCGGTGTGCTCCTGCCTTCAGCTTTGTTGCAACTTCCAGAAAGTTTGGGGTTTGTTTTTTTTTGTTTGTTTTTCCTCTGGGCTGCTAATCTCTGCTTTTCTGTCCCGCTCCCTTCCCTTTCTTGCTCTGCTACCTGGCACCTAGCGTGCCTTTGTTTCTTCTAGCCTCAATTTTGTCCCGCTTTCATGAAGCTTCTGCAAAATGACTTGCAGTACGTATCTTAACGGGCTGGGGCTAACAAAAAAAGAAATTCCTTTGGTAATTGCTCAGAGATCTTTTGAAATGCTCCTATATGTTTTCTGTCTCTTCTAGATTATTTATGCAAACCTGAGGACAACATTTACAACATTGACTTCACCAGGTTTAAGATCCGGGACCTTGAAACTGGAACAGTGCTGTTTGAAATTGCAAAGCCATCTGCTTCAGGTATGTCATGCTAACAGTGCAGGGAGGCTAGAGAGACTCAGAGAGCTGAGAAGTTGCGATGCAGGATCCGTGCAAACCAAGCAGAAAGGTCCTTCGATTTGTCCTGGTGACTAAATTCCTCTCCTTTAAGCATAGGACTGCGTTTACCTCCTCTGAGAAACTTGTTGTCGTAAAAATGTGAAGTGATTATTGTGAGATGGGGGAGTACTATCAACTGCAAATCTTCCCTTGTTGGCTGGTTATGGTACAGCGTTTCTTTCATGTGCTTTGGCAATTGCGAGGGGGGATATCCTGTGAGATTGAGGGTGGTTTCAGCTCTGGAGCCACCAAGACTGCGCCGACTGTCATAGCAGATCTTTTCTTTATTACTTAATGCCGGTATGAGTCTCAGATCAATCGTTAATTCAGTGCCTAAGTAATAGCCAGCTTGTCCTGATACACCCACTAGCCAGTATTACTTCACGTGTACACTATTAGCAGAATAACTCTGAGCTGGTGCATCTTCTAGAGCAAGATGAAGAGGATGAAGACGACAACAGTGAACTGGACGCTAGTGCAGGCCGCTTTGTTCGTTACCAGTTCACCCCAGCATTTCTCCGTCTTCGGACTGTTGGTGCAACGTGAGTATGAGTTCATAGAAAGAAGGGAGAATCAGATGTTTACAAAGTGTCACTTGACAGTTTATAATAAAACTGGGTCAAAGACTAGAGAGAACTACCTTGCACTACAAATATCAAAGTCTCTCCTTCTGGAATGATCTGTTGGATTCTTGTGTAGCCTCGGGTTCAAGGCTCTGTTCTTCCTAATAGGAAGAGAGGTATGTCGTCTTAGCCGTTTTTTCCTACTTTTTGCATACAGAGTGGAATTCACAGTGGGAGAAAAGCCAGTGTCAAACTTTAGAATGATTGAGAGACATTACTTCCGAGATCGCTTGCTGAAGAACTTTGACTTTGATTTTGGCTTCTGCATCCCCAGTAGCAGGAACACATGTGAACACATTTATGAATTCCCTCAGCTCTCAGAAGACCTTAGTAAGTATCTCCTTTCCCACACGGGGTTGTGTTTTGTTTGTGTGTGTGCATATGCTTATTTTCTCCCTCTCTCTACTTGTGAAAGTAGGGAAGAGTTGTGGCTGGGATGGGGGGGGACAGGAATAAATAGATACAGGTTCCTGCTTTAAGTTGTGTGTAATCTTGACTGAATTACAGATCTGTGCTGCAAATTCTCCTTCTCTGAAAATGAAAGCCTAAGACAACCTGTGTTGTTAAGTCACAGGCTGCAAGAACTGATCAGTGTCACAGGGCTGACATGCCTGATGCCTAACAGCGTAGCCCAGAAGATAACAAAACCCTGAAAAAGGGTTCTCTTGGTAGCCACTCATCTGTTTTCAGCGCTTGCTTGTTAGGGCTTGAGCCTCCTGCTTTGGAACAGAACTGGCTCTTCTCTGAGAGGTGTGTTTTTGAGCCTACCAAGAGCTCTGCAAATATGCATTGCGCAGGGTATGTTTGACCTCAGGGGGTGAATAGAGCAGGAGCACGTAGGCGCTTCTGTGGCTGCCTAGGTGCGGGAGGAGGCGCAGAGTTTGTATACCGCCTGTGTACATGTGGGGAGTGCCACCGCTTTTTCATTTGCAGATTGCAACCTCTCTGCTTACAGAAGTGATTGCTGCTCTGCTCTAGTGGTGGCTCTGACAGTTTCTAAGGTTGTCTTGTGTGAGATTGCTCCATCCCCCTTTGTTTTTGACAGCACTTGTCCTGTGAATAGGAAGAGGCAGGCCAGAGCTTTTGAAGTGTGCTCAGCAGAGCAGTTTGCTTCTCTTACTTGGGTAGGGCAGAGCATCAGCCTGGTAAATCCAGCAGGGTGGCAGAGTTGTTTTTACTCTGACTTTGTGCTGTCCAGTGGAGTGTGTCAGGCTTTTGAATGTAACTGAGCTTTCTCTTTCACAGTCCGTCTGATGGTTGAAAATCCATATGAGACCCGCTCAGACAGCTTTTACTTTGTGGACAACAAGTTGATTATGCACAACAAGGCCGACTATGCTTACAATGGAGGACAGTAATCATTCTGTGTCCACTGGATGCTGTGCTGCCGTTAACTGTTCCAGATGTCCAGGAATGGACTGGAGTTGCTGTCTCGTGCAACAAGGCTTCTTGCCAAACCTCTTCTCCTTGCATGAGGCTGAAAACATGAAGCAAAGACGACAGCTCATGAAAGTAAAGGAAATCTCCCTGCAATACTTCTCTATCGGACACTCAAGATATCCTGCCTCTCATTCTGTATTTCTGGTTACCTTCTGGTACCTTGGTTAGGTCATGGATCAGAGGCACTGTTAGAAAATGACTGCTGTTACAAGTCTTTATAGTTAGGTTGCACTTTTAGTGCTTCTGATGTTTCACCTGTTGGGTGATTACCCTCTTTCAAGAGGTCAGATTGTTTGGGTAAGCTATTTCTTAGCAGGAAAATTTTCGCCCTTCAAGTAGCCAGTGACGCCTGAAGAGCAGATATCTTCTTCAGTTGGATAGATCATGTCTTTAATGCACAGTGGTTTAGTTTGTAGCATGACTGAGATTGCTTTTTAGGGTGCATCCCAATATTCTTCAGTGGGAAAAATAAAATAAGAGACTAATTCAGCTTCTAAGCAGCGTAGGAATCTTCCCTCTGCCTCCAGGGGCCTGAGCTGCCCCTGAGAACAGCTTAATCTGTACCTTGCCAGAGATTTCACTAGAGATACAAGATAGGGAAAAACGGGCTTTATCCAGGTTAGTCATCGAGTCAGTCTGATAGCATTTCTACTTGAGCTCTTGTGAGCAAATTGTTGGAATTTTGGAGCTCAGGGGTCAACCCTACAGCTGAAGTTAATCTCGCTATAGTTACCATTTCTCCTGCTTCTCTTTGTGTAGGAATTTTGGCTCTTGCTACAGAATGTATTGCTTTTTAGATCGGCAGCACATTGTCAGTCTAGCTGGGGTGAAGGAGAGGTGTCAGTCTAGTGGGGCTCAGAGGAAAAAGGGAGAATGTGAAAAATCACTTGAAAAATGTGTAGGAAGCAGAGCTTCCTAGGCTTCAACCTCTATATACTTTTAAACCTGAATGATCTGTCAGAGGTGCTGGAAGGAGAAACGGTGATGTTAACCAGGTCATTTGCTTTGTTTCAGTTGAGGTATTAGTAGCTAAAAGCTTTCCGGGTCCCATCACTCAGTGTTACCGAGTGGGATTCTTACACAGTGAGAATTGATATGATTCTCTTTTTAATTGATTGAGTTCCCATTAGCTGCTTATTTATGGTTTAGGAAGTTCTGCTGAGTTAGTAACTGCCAGACCAGAGGGTGTATTTCACAGCTGCGTTTGGGATCTGGTGATAGGAAATAGCATCATGCAGTGGGAAGAGGAGACCCATGTCTCTCAGCAGCCATGCTGGAGCCCAGCTCCTGACCATGCAAAATCTCAGCTAAAAAAACCCTTTTCTGCCTATTTTGCTGGCTCTCAAGACTGGCATTTTTCCTGTCCCCAACTGGCCCAGTCAGTCATGTCTCTTGTACATTGGAGTTAGGTTGCATCTAGACAAGAGACGTTTGTTAGTATTAGTTCTACTTGTTCCTTGAGACAGTTGAAATCTAACTCCTTGGTGGATACAGTTGGTTACCTGTTGTGTTAAGTAAGATTCGGCATAGTTTATGTTTTAGCAGGGGTGGAGTGGGCAGCACAGCCTGGAGCCTGTTAATGCGTAGACAGCAATGGGAAACCACTGCCTTTGCCTCACAGATTAATGATGCTAGCTTTGGCGCAGAAGATAGCTGGCATCAGGGTAAGCAGTGAGAGTATGTGGGGTAGCAGCCATGAAAGAATCTCCAGCTCTTGGGAAGATATTTAATTATGATTAACCACAACAAATGACCTGTTCTGGGTGGAGCATTAATCATGAGCAACCACAACAAATGTCTTGGGAATGCGGAGGGGCAGGGTCTGCGTGGTTGACAGATGAAGAACAATTCTGCTACCGTCAATCCCCTCCAGCATCTCCAAAGGCACTTAGGCAATCTTGTTTAGTTATTTCAGAATTAGTTAAAGCTGCTTGTAAGGTGGAGCTTGAGATGCCTCTTACAGTGATTGTCTTCAGAAGGCCTCATGCCGTGCTGGTGAGGTGGGAAACATTTGTTTTGATGGAAAAACAGGTAGTTACAAGGCAGAACTGCCTGGAAGTGTGTTTTTTTTCATCCTGAAGTGTTCTGAGATGCTCAGGATAGTGTCTGAAGAGCCTGCTAGTTATCCCCTGGGAAATTTTAGCATATTGAGCTGAATTTGTATGTAGTATAAATCCAGGTGCCTTTCAATGTTACTTTTATCTCATTTTCTGTATGAACCAACCTCTTGCTTTTCTTATGAGTCTGATGATTCCCATCTGTTTTCTGTGTCACTGTGTAAAGGTTCTTAAAAGGAAGATAGACTGAGCAGCAGAAATGACCGAGAGCTGTTTGTAGCAGGCAGTGTGCAGCTCGGCGCCGTCGGGGTGTTTGTAGGGGTGTGGGTGCCATCTAGCCGCTACTTTGCAGAATGCGACTGAGAGCAGGAGGGCACTCTGCCGAATCTAAATGAGGCATTTCATGCTTACAGCAAAGTGGATTCCTGTCTTTAGTCATTACCTCTGCCAGTAGTGATGAGAAAAAAGCATTGAAGCAGTTGCTTTCTCATTGGTGAATGTGTCAGCTCTTCAGCAATAAAAAAAGGAAAACTGGAGGAAAATCGGAAGACTTGCAGGCAGCACTAGCACCCCTCAGTTTCTATCTGAATTTGTTTGCTTTGCCAAATTAGAAGGGCTTTGCCTAAAAAGCATGCTGCAGAAAAAAAGTCCCTACAAGAGGGCAACCCAGCACTGAAAAAGTTGATTGTAATCCAAAAAGTCAGGGATTTCCAAACTCCTGTCCCCAGTTTGGCTGCTTCCCTAAAGGTTCCTTTTCTCTTAGATGCCTTCTGTAAAGTGTCTTTTGTAAGCATGGTTTAACAGAGCATCTTCCTTCTGGATTGTGAGTTCTGACGCTTTAATGATGGGTCAAAGCTACTCATGCCAGTGAGCTAGGGAGATATTCCAACGGGATCTCATCCTTGTCAGGTGGATGGTCTGTCCTAGCCAGGTGCTGAACGCAAGGGAGATGCTTTCAGTGTCGGTTACAGTTTGAGCAAGGGAAAAGGTATCTGTGCAGACAGCTTCTCTCAGGTCGTGTGCTGAGTTGGAAGAGAAAAGAGTTGGGATCATACTGTGTTCTGCTATAACAAAAAAAGGGACCAAACCCACAAACTCATGTTAAATCTTTCCAGTATTTGTCCTCTTAGGACCAGGACCTCTTTTTCATATTTTTGAGGCAAGTGCTTTGGATCCATGCAAGCAAGCTTCCTGGACAGCTATTTTCATGATTGACTGAGGAATACATATTGCACCTTGTGAAGGAAGGTCATCTCTTGTCGTACAGGCTGGGTACTGCTGTCCCTGTCCTCAGTTTTTGGTAGGAAGTGTCTTCCTTTGTGTGTTTTCCTTCGGATTTTCAATGTCTCTTGCTGCAGAGAAGCAGCAGCAGCCTCCTCTCTGGTGCTTGAGGATGTTTATTCCGCTTATCCGAGGGTTCAGGAAGAATAAAATAAGTGTTTAGAAGGCAGAAATGAATGAGGAAGATGGTGATGGTGAAGCAGTAAGGTCCAAACGTGGTAACTCTACATCTCAGCGCTCTGTTTCATTACATCCTCTTCAGCCGTTTCCCAGTGTTTGCCTTCTGCCCTGCCATCCTGTCACATTGAGCTACCGAGCCTTGTGCTACCCCAGAGCGTGGCCCGGTATCGGCTGCAATCCTCAGACTCAAATACTGCCGTCTCTCTGTAGCTTTACGATGAGGACAAGGCTGAGGGACGGCTGCCTGGCGGAGTCATCACCTCTTCCTCTGCAGCAAAGGAAAAAACGAACACCAGCGAACGCCATCTCTGTCTGCCTGGATCTCAGTGCTGTTACAGGACACGTATTTGTATCCCTCACAGTGTGGCCTTTGGGCTGCTGGCGCGTCGACCTCCTCCGTGCTGTCCCCTTCGAGCGCTCTGCCCGTGGCCCTTCCCGGGAGCAGCCGTTCAGTCCCGGGGTGCCGGTGTCGCCAGCTCCCTCTCTGGGTCCCAGCACGGTGCCAGCGGCCCCCTGTCCTCCGACGCGTGGTGCCCGGGTGACGATGTATTTGTATAAACGTTATTTTGTCACCAGCAATAGTAATAAAGAAACCTCCCGTTTTCGCACAGGCGGTGCCCGGTCTTGAGCGGGGGGCGGGGCCGGAGCGGGGGGCGGAGCTGGGGGCATTGCGCCGCTGCCCTCGCGGCTCGCGCGTGCGCGTTATCCCCGCTCCTGACGCTCCCCTGAGGCGACGGGAGGCGGGCATGGCGGCGGCGGCCCTGCGGGCCCGCGGCGGCGGGCCGCCCAGAGGTGAGGGTGCCGGGCTCGGCCTCGCTTCGCCGCGGCTGCTCGGGAGGTTGCGGGGCACGCGAGGGGGTGGGAAGGGGTCGCGGCCTGCGCGGGAGGCGGTGCCCCGGTGCCCTTCAGGGCCTGAGGCTGGTCCCCTCAGCCGCGGCAGGGCGGGGCGGGGCCGCCCTGCAGCTGAGCCCCCGACCCGCTGTAACCCGGCTGCGGTCCCGGATCCCGCGGCACCGGTGCCAAGGGAAAAGCGTCCCTCCGGAGAGGCTCCCAGCCGCGTTGCATGAGTCCAGCCTGGGGCCGGGTGTTCCTGGGCCGGTTTCAACCCCCTCACCCGGGCGTGAAGGGAAACAACGGCGCTTAATTGCTTTTCCTCCTTTCAGCACTGGCCTTTGGGTGCCTCCGCCGACTGCACACGGTGTACCAGACAGCGGAGCTGCCAGAAACCCACCAGATGCTGCGTCAGACGTGCCGGGACTTCGCAGAAAAGGAGCTGATGCCTCTCGCAGCTCAGCTCGATAAGGAGCACCGCTTCCCCGCCGAGCAGGTGCGTGCTGCTCCCACCGGGAGGTGGGCATGGGAGAGGCGGACTGGCTCGTTCAGAGCCTGACTGAGAATCATAAAATCATTTAGGTTGGAAAAGACCCTTAAGATCATCAAGTCCAACTGTAAACTGTAAACCTTGCTTTAAGTGCAAGCCCAGTTACTTAAACTTTACCATTTCCTGCAGGGAGGGAAAATGCATTGCTTTCAAAGGTACAGGACAAATGCTTATGCAAAGCGTGATATCCTGACAGCAAAACAAAGAAGAAAATCTAGGTGCCCTGATCTCCTGAATTCCCTCTGCTGCTGCAGCAGGACCACCTGGGCCTGAAGCAAAATGTACATTAAGCTCTGGTTTAGCAGAAAATTGTAGTTTAGACTAACTTGCGGGAGAGTTCTTTTGAGTGTGGAGGTTGTAATGGCTACAGGACATTTTGAGCTCTTTACCTTGGCTTCTGTTTCTCTGTATCTGGCTTTAGTACCATTGAATTTTTAGTTCTCTTACTGACTTTTCCTGTGGGCTGTAATGCAACTGACTTAAAAAATCAATTAAATACTTTTATAGACTGCACATAACCATAAAAATGGTTTATAGTGAGGAAGCGTAGATGACCTGAGTGCATTTCAGATGGTGAAAATAAGTCATCAGGAGATAGGATATTCATGTTGGTCATCCTCTAGGGCTGTGAAGATACTGAGATTCCAATCAAACCTGTGGCTTCTCTTGTGGAAAGCAGTACAGACACAGCAGTACATTCTGTGCCCTGTTGAGCAGACTCAAGCTGTTTCACTGCAATGAAATACTAAGCTCCGGAAAAATATATCCTGTTATGTTAGCCAAAAGGCTCCAAGCAAGCGCAGTCAGAGGCATGCGAGTTTTGTCATATGCCCCTGTTTCTATTATGGAGTAAGGAAGATGATAGCCAGGAAAGTCATACTCACTCTAAGGAAGAAAATACTTCCCTCTCTACTTCACTGTTCTTACCTGAGAATTTTACATTTAATTTTGAGTCTTCTCACTTGAATGGGTAGGAGAAAATTCAAAATGCAAACAGTGTTTATTAATATAAAGCAACACACATAGAATTAGTTACTGTCTTTTGTTCATCCTCTGGATTTAACGTGAAGGACTAGTGTTTTGGGTGCCCATACAGGAGGGAAAATATTTGTTTAAAAATTCCTTCTGGGTCCTATTAAAGCAAGCAGAGGCTGGTAACACACTTACTTCTGCAACACCAAAAGCTTGACATCTTAAATATAAAACCAGAGGAAAGTTTGTTTTGTTTTTTTCTCTCGTATGTTGCCAAACGTTAACAAGAGACCTAGAGTGAGACAGTTGGTGCTCTGAGGAGCTTACAGTTAAGAAGCCAGGAATCCAGCTGAGGAACTTGGGGTGGAATAATTTCAAATTAAATTCTCTGGGAAGCAAGGCCTTCTTGCAGATTGTTCCGTGGGTCATTCATTCTGTAAAATTCTTTCCTTGTGCAGTCCTAGGCTGAAGCTCAGCAGACACAAAGGTAAAGTCCTAATGATTTTTATCAGCTAGATTTCCCGTTGGGAGCTTCCTACTAACAGGAGACACGCAAGGGGAAAAGCTTTGGTGGGAGGCTGAGGAAATGCTGGTGGGATTGTATCTCCCTATTTCACCTTCAAAAGGCTCCCTCCTTCCTGGTACTGAAGAGAGCTCTTTCAATAATCAAGAGCCTCGTCTTAGGCAGCTGACTGCGTACAGCTCTTGTTGAAGCCATTGGGACCTGGGGACGCTTATCACTATGTACAGTCAGATTCCCGTTTCACCAGGAGTTGTGAGCATCTTTTCCTCCATGTCTTTATCTCCGTGGTGTGTGTTTGCTGGGACACTGGTGGCGCAGAGGATCTTACTTCTCCGTTCCCTACATGCAGGTGAAGAAGATGGGTGGCTTAGGGCTGCTGGCTATGGACGTGCCAGAGGAGTACAAAGGAGCAGGCCTCGACTACCTGGCCTATTCCATTGCCGTGGAGGAGATCAGCAGGGGCTGCGCGTCCACGGGCGTCATTGTCAGCGTCAATAATGTAAGTGTCTCAGGTTGTGTGTGAGGGACAGGCGTGGAACCGAGTCTGGCATCGGGGGGTTATCGGAGAGGAGTGTATGGGAGAAATGGGATCTGTTCCTGTGGTGGGTTCTGGTGTGTTGGAGAGCACTTGGACATTAGGGAGTTACTGGATGGCTTGGACCTTCAAGAGGCACTAACTTAGCTCTCAATTCTTAAAGTCTCTGTATTTAGGGCCAATACTCAAGTTTGGCTCCGAAGAACAGAAGCACAAGTGGATTGCTCCCTTCACCAGTGGAGAGAAAGTCGGATGTTTTGCCCTTAGTGAACCAGGTGATGTGACTGTTACCATTCCTGTTGCAAAGAACATAGGGTAGCTTCTTTCCTTAGTCAGGTTTAGGATGGACTTTAGGTCTGTGAAATTGTAATAGTTTGTAGAAAGGTGGTTTATAGCAATTCTGTGTAAATGCAGTCTCAGTGCCCAAGGTATTAACTGCCATCCCCGTGGTTCCACACTGAAAATTTTCATCCCCTCTGTGTGAGCAGAGTTCTGGAGATGGACACATCTTAGACACGTGGGCCTTTTTCCTTCCTGTTTGGGTCCTCTGGGAGGGACAGTGCTGACACTACCGCAGTTACAAGAGGTGCCGTGAGCTGACAGTGGGGGTGCGGGCAAGGTGCGGGCTGCACCCCAGGCTGCCACTGATCGCCTGAGTTTTGTTTGCTGGTGCATTGCTCAGGAAACGGCAGTGACGCCGGTGCGGCATCCACGATGGCACGTCTGGACGGTGACGAGTGGGTTCTGAATGGCACCAAGGCCTGGATCACCAATGCCTGGGACGCCTCGGCCACCGTGGTGTTTGCTACTACGGATAAATCTCTGAAGCACAAGGTGTGTTCAGTGGGTCGGTCAGGAAAAAGGGCCAGGAGTAAAGGAGTTGTGCAGGAGAAGCACTTTGGAAAGGCTCTGGGGACTCTATTTAGAGCCGTGCAGGCATTGAGCAGAGGGGCTGATGTGCGCTGGCTTTGTTCTGTCTCAGCTCTCCCCTCCCTTCTCCTGGTTACCCAGACGTGTAGCTCCTGTGAAAAATGTTTGGAGGAAGCCTTTGACATCCAGATAAGTGGGAAGTTGGCACCATTCCTAAGAGTTTGGGTCTTGTTGCAGGGCATTAGCGCATTCCTGGTTCCCATGCCAACTGCTGGGCTGTCACTGGGGAAGAAAGAAGACAAGCTGGGAATCCGAGCCTCTTCCACTGCCAACCTGATATTTGAGGACTGTCGGATACCCAAGGCCAACCTACTGGGGCAGCTGGGAATGGGCTTCAAAATCGCCATGGTAAGAGATGGAGCGAGGTGCAGCTGTGGTTGTGTAAAGCCATAGTTCCCAAGCTTACCATTTTCAAAAACATTTTCAAACTTAGGATCACTTTGGTGAGAACTGCTAGCATAAGCTGTTCTGTGTTAACATTAAGCAGTTGACCCTTCTTGCCAACATGGGAGAAATCATTCCTAGAGCTTGATGAATCATTAATTTACCATAGAGCCTTGACAGCATTTTTATTTTAGACTCAGCGTGGCAGTTCTCAGGTGAAGGAATGCCAGTGTTGCTGAGGCGCTGTGTGAGCAGGGTTGGTGTATTTTAATTTTTCTCCTCTCCCAACACACTCTCCCTCCAGTTTGTACCTGTAGATGAAGGGAAAAAATGGCATTTTCCCTAAATACTTTGGCAGAGAAAAGCTGTCCTGGAGGCACAGGACAACCTCTGTATAGTGTCTAAAGGTGGATGAAATCTGAGTTATGGCACGTGTGTGACTTCTGAGGAGGAGCCCGGCAGCCATGGAACAGCGTATTCCCTGCAGTGACGTGCTCTGCCTTGGAAGTGTTCATTGCTCTCTCTGTAGGGGCAAACCACCATTCATTGGCCTGACTTTTTGAAAAAGGCTGAGCTCCCTGAAGACCAGCCCCTTCCATTATGTCCACAACTAAAAGAATGCCTCACTCACCAACCACTTTTTTAACACACTCAGCCCAGGACTGAGAAGATGAAACCTTTTCTCACTGTGCTGTAAATCCTTCCTGTGCATAGTTGAGGCAGGGAAGCAGTTAAAAGCCTAATGGGCAGGTGTTTGAGGTAAGTCAGGTTATTGACTCAAGTCACTAGTCATTTTGAAAAATGCACAGTGAGCCGGGGTCTAGCTGAAGGGTTCTTTTCAGCCCCTTCCAGAGCAGATGCTCCTCATTGTGCTGTTTCCCTTATTTTGCACCCCCCCCTTTTTTTTTCTCCAGATAATAAGCAGCAATACCTCTCCTTTCTGCTTTCCTTCTTGTACTCCTGGCTTCTCTCTGCAGTGCCCAGTACATTTTATAGCTCTCTATTCCTGCATAACTGGGACTATTCTGACTCAAGGAGGTCTGACCAGAGGATACTAAGGCTACAGCAGCTTCCCAGCAAGAGCAAAAAACATGAGTGTACTGTTTTTGATCAAGGATGACTTGACTTAACACATATATTTTGTGTCTTTCACAGCAAACTCTGGATGCAGGAAGGATTGGTATTGCCTCACAGGCTCTTGGAATAGCACAGGCAGCTCTGGACTGTGCTGTGGATTATGCTGAAAAAAGAATGGCCTTCGGGTCACCCATCACAAAGCTACAGGCAGTGCAGGTACGAGCTAGGCAGATGGGGCAGTTCCAGACATTGCTGGTGCTGGTCGAAGGTTCACGTGGGCTCTCGGGTGTGGCTTCAGGCAAGCTTTGCACTGTCTGGGATAAACAAGGTAATAATTTCTGTTTTCAAAGACCATTAAAACTGATTGGAGGCGCTCCTTTTCTAGCAATATTAGCTGCAGCGGTGGGAGGCTTCTGCTGTATGTTCTTAGGCGGGCAGAGGCTGCCACCTGGAACAAAGGCAGTGTTTGTCATTGCAGTTTAAGCTAGCAGATATGGCTGTGGCCTTGGAGGGTGCGCGCTTGCTGACCTGGAGAGCGGCTATGCTGAAAGACAATGGGAAGCCCTTCACAAAGGTATTGCCACCCTTGCATTTGTCTAGCAGTGACAGTGCTGCACAGGCTCAAGGCAAGAAAACTGCGCTACGTACAGCGGCGCTGCATTCAGCTCTTGCCCAGCCAGCACTGTCGTCGTTTAACCCACCAGCAGATATTGGACTCTGCTGTCTGACCTCAGGCAGCCTGCTGAGCTGAGTCCTGGTTTTAGCCAAGGGGAGAGGGGTGGCCACTGCCAGCTGGCACAGTCGTGTTTCTTTGCACAGCTGGTCTGTGAGCATTCCAGCTCCTCCTGCGAGTGAGGTGTTCCTTTTTGTGATAGCTGCACCCTCAGTGATGTTTTCCTTCCCCAAAGGAAGCAGCAATGGCGAAGCTGGCTGCATCAGAAGCTGCAACAGCCATCGCTCATCAGGTAATTACTTCAATTGACATTGCTGATATCCAGCATGCTGAAAGGGAGATTGTGGTGTTGCACAACAAGTGCTTGGGGAAGGTGGGATGGAATTTACTAATTTTTTTTTTTTTTAAAAAACCCAAAACAACCAACCTGCATTTATGCTGGCCTGTGGCAGCTGTATTATTAAAGTCTTCTTGTGCCTGCTGCTGTCCAGGGCAGTTGTCAAAGTTTAGCATGGCATCAGCAATGTGGGAGGGTGCATGGGTGCACCAGTCAGGATGAGCAGTAAGTCTACAACATAGTGAGCAAAGGGAGCAGGACCTCTGGTGTCTGCATTTTTATTTTCCTCTGTCCTTAATAAAAGTGTCTTAGCTGAACATGGATCACTAACAGGTACCTCTGAAGCTGTTCATTCTGTCTGGGACATCAGTATTGCTCTTACCTGGCTCAAATCATCTTTATTCCTCTGATTGCAAATGGGCTGCAGTCATCCCCATGTATGTTGTCCCTCCTGCTCCAGCTATGTTTGCCGTGGGCTTAGCTCCTTTTAAGGTGACTGTGTTCTGTAGAAAACGAATTCTTTGACGCTGCTTCCTTTCTAACCTGCCACCTTTGTTTCAGGCCATCCAGATCTTGGGCGGGATGGGCTACGTGACAGAGATGCCAGCAGAACGCCATTACCGTGACGCTCGTATCACCGAGATCTATGAGGGGACCAGTGAGATCCAAAGACTGGTGATAGCAGGTCAATTGCTGAAGGCCTACCGTAGCTGAAGAAGCCGACTAGAGCGAGACACTGCCCCAAAGTGCCTTAATGGTGCACAACAGTGATCAAGCCTTGGCCCTCTTGAACAAGGCTAATGATGGAAGTTTTCCTCACCAATGAGTAACTGACCCTCTTGTTAAAATGTGCTGATTCTTCTTTGGACAAAGTATGGTGGATGGAAGGCCGTATCTACGTTTGTAACTGATGGCTGTGAGTGCAGGAGGGAGGAGGCAACCTGTCCTTGTAGGGGAGCATAGGTCTTTTCCTAAACTGGAGCGTCATTTTGGTTTGGTAGTGGCAAAATGTCTTTGCTGTTCAGTAAAGTCAGCAGCTCTCCTTGTGCGCTTCCCAGCCACTGCCTGTTTTGCAAGGATTTGTCGCTATGTGGTACTCGATAACCAGTGCCAGCGTTGGAGGCACTGACAGATGTGACCCCTGTGCCCTGTTCCAGGCTGCGGGTTACATTGCCTCTTCTGATCAGACTTTGATGAAATTTCAGGTATGAGACACAGCTATGTGTGAGCTCCTAATTGGATACAGGCTGTGCTGAGGGAATCCTTGCAGCAGGGCACTTTTCCCTACTTCCAGCAGGAGAGGAGCCAGACAGGAGCACACCAGTGCTACCTACACCCGAAGGGCTCTTCGTACAGCCTCTGGTTGCTGTTTATGTAGATGTAAAAACAACGGTCAGAACCCGCCCCATCTTGCCCAGCAGAGCCCAGCAGCCTGCTCACTCAGCCACTTACAGATGTAGGTGTAAAAGCAAAGGACAGAAAAGCTGCAATGCCTGGGACTGATTTTTCTAAAAAAAAAAAAAAAAAAAAAAAAAAGCCAAAAAACCCACCAAAAAAACTCTGCTCCCAAAGCTGCCTTTTAGTATACCAACAAGTACCCAACAGGAAAGGAAGTGCGTGAAGTGGCAGTAACAGCCTTTAATCTCTACATGTTTTGGGCAGCAACAAGGAAATGAACAGATGACATAGAAAAATCTTACCAGGAAGCTTTAGCAGTAGCACATATCCTCAATCAGTTATCTTTGGCAAGAAATTAACTTTTAGAAGATTCAACAGCCAAAAGAAAAGCTCTAAACTCAGGAAAAGATGGAGAGGATTAAGACTACAGCCTGTATGGTCCACCCCTTGTCCAAACGACAAGTACACTAGTGGTAAATGGTTATTTTCCTGCAGTGCCATTTATTTAGATCTGTGCGGAGAGAAAAACAGGAGGATTCTATTACACATAAGAAAGCAGAGAAGACAAATAAAACCTGATTTTTAAAGGACCACTAGTCCCCACTTTCTTTTTTTTAAATGCAAATATGACTTCATTTAGCATATTTTCTTCCAGTCACAAGAGACAGGAGCATAAACCACCAGGGCCTGCACGCACCAGTTAAGACACCGCCTTGAGGTGCAGCAGGTGTTCACTAGTGCAGGCGTCCCAGGGATACAAATAATCCCTTTGCAGGGCGCTAGAGGGCAAAGTCTTGAATTTCTCCTTGCTGCTCTCACAAACGCTACTATCAACACAAACAGAGCCAGGCAGTGAATTCAACAGATGTATTTCTGCTGAAAAATCATTCTAATGACTGTGAATGTGTTGTAAATTATGGAGGCCTTCTAGGAGTGAGAGACACTTTTCTAGCTTGATTTCAGCCCATATCACTGCTTTGATGATTGCTGAAGGCTCATAGCTATGATAGCGTAGGAGAAAGTGATTTTTACGCTTGTTTCTCCTTGCAGCCACTTAGCTAGAACAGGAGCCGTAGGGCTGCTTGCTGCAAGAAAGTGAGGACTTCAGGAATGCAGAGTTACTGTTCTGTGCTCGTCTTCATGGACCTTGTGTGCTGAGGTCCAGCTGAATCCCCAGTGACCCAGAGCAGTCAGTCACACTTAGGCCATGCCTGCTGCACCACTTCCCCTCTCTTCATCTAGCTGCTTCTCTTAGGTCTGCTTTACCGTACCATCAGCGCTTTCAGACTGCTCCTCTTCAACATCATGCCTCTTCCATTTACCACCTCTAAATGACTGCAGCTTCTTGTCTCCAGAGCAGAGTGAAATTGCCCCTGTACATGCTCCATGGCTGACCTAAAGGGGAGAATAGTGATGAACACCTTGGCTGACAAAGAACACACCTGAAGAACCTTCAAACTAGATGTACCAAATCCCATGTGGACCTTCTGCAGAGAATGGGGGTGAGGGGGCAGCATCAAGTAATTGACTGTTCTTGGGGGAGCCCGGCTGCTGCACCTGTGACCAGAGCCTCCTTTCGGGAATGCCTGGATCATGCACTGTGTGCCTCATTAACAAGGTTCTTGCTAGCTCTGACCAGTGCAACAGCTGACCTGGCTCACAACTGCGTACTTGATTAACTTGCCGAGTGCTGCACTTTGCCATAGTCTGTATCAAATTACACTGCACCTCATCAAATTACAGAAAGGGTGGAGCTGGTCAAAAATCACTGGTCTAGGTACAGCATGCCAGTCAGGTTCCTGAGCCTAGGAACATCTGTATTAGAGTTCCCTTTTGCTATTACCTAAAAACATGCTTTAAAGGGTGCAAAGGCTCTCAACAAAAGCTTTCCAATACCTTCCTTGCTGCCACAGGTCCAGAGAGGGATTGGTAACCTGTCACACAGCACTGTTCGCAGCAGTGCTTTGGGGTCAACGGCACGGTTCTGCAAAAAGCCTGCCCCAGAGCTCCGAAAGCAAAGAGCTGGCTTTTCTCAGAGCAAGATACTAAGAGCTTACTCCTCGCTGCTGCTGGCTGAGAGAATTTTGGCTGTAATGCACATGCATCTGCTCCTCAGGGCTGTTACAGAAGAGAACTGCTGAAAGTGCAGAACACAAACAAGTTTTGCAGCATTAAATAGGGAGCTCTTACCGAGAGCCACCCCCAGACAGCACTAACCTGGCTAGGCGTGGGTAGGGCCAGGCTTTCCTTTGAGAAAAGGATCTATTTACAGGTGAAGCCAAAGGTTTTTATCAGTTTACAAACTCAGCCAACATTGCAAAGTTGGGGCACTGAGATGGGAAAATCAGGTCCTACATAAATTAATTAGAAAGAGGTGGGGAAGGAGATAAGCCACAGGGACACTTTTCAAGGACATTGTGGGTTTTGCCCCACAATGCTCTAAGTGTATGTGAAACTGGTTATGAGGCAGACTACTGGGAATGAAGCAGGGGGAGCCCTAACTAGAATCCTTTCTTAGGAAACACAATTACAGTAATGAGGAGTTACTTCCCCTCCCCCCGACTTAGATTTGATATATTTTATATCATCTATAAAGCTCACAGTCTCTTCATGTGAGTTCCCAACAGATGAGAAGAGACGAGCTGTTTGGGCTGTCACAATAAAATACACGCAGGTGAGAAATATTTAACTCTTCCTGGGGGAGTACAGACAGGAGCCATATCCTTGGCCCGTCCCCTACCAAGAATGAGGAGCTGCCTGGAGTCTGGATTCCCTTCCGAAGCACTGACCTTCCTCAGAGCACAGTGGGACGGGGCTCACCTCTCAATTTCACACAATTTTGAAAAAAAATGAACCTCCATCTCAGCCTCCCAAGTTTAAGCAGTGTATAAAACATTCGACAGGATTCAGCTGAAATTGCTGTAGTACTGCTTTCACATCAGAATAGTCTCCTGTACTAGTCTTTTCTGACAGTGTTATCTATGAGAAAAATGGGACAAGTTATTTTGATTTTAAATTAAAATTTTGTTTTTCCTTAAGTTGAGAGCCCTCATTATACACACAGACCCGGCAACAGCCACACGTTCAGGTTATGTTGGGGATCTTGGAAAGTGAAAAATACCAAATTTGAAAGACATCCTGAAATAAAAAAGCAAAGTACCTATAGGAGTAACAGGAAAAAGAAATGGAATACAGATAAGAAAACGTGACAGTTGTAACTTGAATGAAAAATGCAGTTTACTACTGTTTAGCTAAAAATTAATTGCAAATTCCACTCAGTATTTGTATAAAAAGAAAAGTACTTGGGAGCCTTCCCTCCACTTCCCCCTCCAAGGAGGTCAGTACTGAGCTGGGAAAGCCACCCAACCGTCAGTATATATTTCCTAATTGCCTCAATGACTTCTTCCCCTTCTCTCACAGAACGTACTGTACTTCCACGCTCAAGACAGGAAACGTTCATCTCAGCAAAAGGTTTCTGAATGTCACACAATTGAAACTGCAGCGCTGACCACCCTGGTGCGCTCCTGAGCCCCTTCAGGCAGCGCAGTATGGCCTTGCGGTCGGGCTGGGCACGGATTTGACAACTTCCCGGGTTGCTCCCAACAGGCCAATACAGACACAGAATGACCAGCTTGCATTTCTGATATAGTTGACCCATACTTGCTGGCCAGACAACCCCAGGTAATTTCTGAACTCATAATGTTTGCAAGATTAAGTGTGACCTTAGGGAAATTTCAAAATACAATCAGTAACATTTCTAGGCTGACTATTCCCAAAGACACAGCAGAAAACCGACTCCAGAACTGTTAACAGGTTTGTACATTAGAGTTCTGGTCCATGTCCTGACAGCTTTGCTATAAACATGCTGTAGTTATCACTTTTTTGCCAGTAGCCTTTTACCTTCCTACAAGAAGGCTTATGTCAGTCAAACAATTATTAAAATATTTTTTCTGACGCCTTTTCAGAAGAAAGGGATTGGTGATCTCACTGCAGGACTTTGCGTCAAGTAGTTTATGAAGGAGTTCAGCAAAATGTTAAACTGAGGCAGCATGAACAACTGTGCCAGACCCCACCGGGACAGGGAACCCGAGGCCCTCCATGGCCTCTGGAAATCCAGAGGACCCAAAGCAGCTTGTACAGTTTCATCCTCAAGCTGAGAAGATGCATCATTGGCCAGGCTGAAGAAACAAGGACAAAAGGTGCGTCTGTGCAGAGAGGGCCCAGCAGCTGAGTAGCGAGGTAGGAATCTATCTATAATTCCCCCGAATGCTGAGGTTGTTCTAGACAGGAGAGCTGTGGGACAAAGCTTTACAGCTTTAACTTAACTTAGGAGAATGCTTTTCCTTCTACAAGTGTAATAGCTTCATATTTAGAACAGTTATGCTTCAGTTAACGTCTGCAAAGCACCAGAATCCTTTTCCTGCCAGTGGTGGCTGCTGTTCCACACTGAAGGGGCAGCAAACACTTTTCAGTCCAGTTTTGCTCACCTGGCAGGTGCAAGCTTCTGCCTGGGAAGGGGGGCAGTCAGCTCAGTGCAGCAGGCACTGCCTGTGGGTTCAGAAATAAAGTGTTGCAGTTACAGCTCCGTCTCTTACCTCAGTGCAAGTCAGAAGGTGGCACAGTGTGCAGGAGGGCAATACAGCTTAAAAGGGCAGGCCAAGATTTTTCTGGAAAGCTAAATGAATTCTTATTAAGCATTTGTCAATTAGCACTCCTAGAACTTTTTCCAGAATCCTTTTTAAGTGTAGAAGATTATTCATAGTCACACTTTCCTGGCGGGGACTAAAAAATGCCACTGCAAAACAGAGAAAGGCCTTTTATTTTAATTCCAAAGACAGGAGGGAACTGCCGAGAAGTTGAAAGCACCTGAGATGTGCATTGCTATCAGGTGGGTGGAAGGGCTTGGAAGATACAGCAGTAGCAAACTGGATCTAAAGATGTTATTCCACTGCTTGGAACCTCTGGGCACAAAAAACCCAAAAAAGTGTCTTTTTTTTCCCTCTCCAAAAATCCTCATCAATATTTTATTCACCTTAAGTTTGAGGTGTGTAGCTGAAAACTACTAGCCTTTCTGTTATCCCAAGCTGGCTGCAAGTCTGGGACCTAACACCTGCTATGAACAGTAAAAGCAGATTTTTAATTAACAACTATTTACTTCATTAAAACATGACAGTTACCTGACGATGAGCACTGCAGGCACATGCTAGAGGAAATGCTTTCAACTAAGTGAAAGATCTGAACTTGGGGGTGGGTGGATAATAAACTCACAACATCCCCCCTGCCACACCCACCCACCCACACTTGCTGAATCTTAGAGCCCCCTGCCCCCCTGAAGGGCCTTGCTGCTTCTTACTTCTTTCTTCAGGTGTTTTACCTGTCTCAGAGGTCTGTTACAGCCAGCTCAGAGGCCGTCAGCCCTGTCAGCCCCTCTGCCTGCGAGCAGTGGCAGACCTGCCTGGGAACAGAGGAAAATGTTAATTAATGACAGTACACACACGTGACAAAATTTTCTACCACGCTAAATATGCTCTTCTGGTAACATCTGGCAGAGCAGAAAGGATCAGACGTTTCACTGAAGCTTCCTTACCTGTTGTAATGAAACTGTACCCCGAAGTAATGTTACTGTTCAGTCAGGTTCATTCTTAAACACTCCTGTTTTCCTTCCAGTCAACACACAGTTACCAGCATCTATCCAACTAACAAGAGCTACGACCTTTCAGGAGAGTTCCCCAAACCCGATTTGGCAGAGTATTTTAAAGGAAAAAAGTTCTAGTTACCTCAGCGAAGCCTTTCAGTCAATAAAATAACAACTGGAACTGCTGGTTTAAAAAAAAAAATAAAATCCACATTTTAACAGGCTACAGGTACAAAGCAGTCAACACACAAACTCCAACCAGTCACAACAGTAAAGGACAGTTTTCTTTTTTCCTTTTTTTTTTTTTTCCTTTAAGGGGCAGGGGCATGGAAAAAATACAGCACACTAATGAAACAAAATGCAAAAAGTACAAAAAAATAGAAAATAGAAAAAATGTATTTACAAGTGATACATTACTATGATCAGAAAGCACAAAGACAATTGCTGCTATAATACATGCACTGGGTCAAGAAGGAACTACTAAAAACCTGCAAGGGAGCTGTTTGTAAAAAAAGAAAATTTAAAAAAAAAGAATAAGAAAAAAAAAAGACACACCCCCCCACCCCCTCCCCCCTCAAACGAACAGGGTTGGGTTTGAACTTTTTTCTTCCCTAGTTTGCTACATTGATCAAAGTCGAATATCCCCTAAAGTCCATGAGTACAATCAGTACAAATACTACACTTGGTTTTAAACTGCAGGTTCAGTTGTGGGGGGGGGGAAACAGCAGCTCATTGTAGATCCATATACAAGAAAGCCATAGTAAACTGCTCTACATGCTAAAAATTACAGCAAGCCCCTGTCTGCTACATAGCATGATCTTAGCAGGTTTTCCTTTTTATTTATTCATATATATATCTATATGTGTGTATATATATATATATGTATAAAAATCGTGCCCTTTTTCACTGCAACATGACATCTGGGTGGAAATGTAACTTGTTACAACAAATTTTTTATGTATACTGCAAGAAGTCACTCAATGTCTGTGGATTTAATAAGTAACCTCACACCACAGGAAATATTTAATAAATCAAAAAAAACCCAATATTGAGACCTTCTGTCTCAGTTCTTTTCAATACCGAAGTCCAGCAGGAAACTGGTCCCAATGTCCACGAGGGGTTCTCTGAAGAAGCTTCAGTTTGCTTAACCGGTTTTTCTTTTAGTGTTCACAAGTTTTTGAACGACTCCAAGCCGTTTTCAGTTTCAAGTCTGTTTCTTCCTCTCTCACAAAGGTAATAGCCTGGTACTAATCCATCTGAGTGAGGAAAAGAGGAAAGTGGCTGCAGTTGCACAAAGGGTCCCCAATTCCACATCTGCAGGGAGACACGGAGTCACACGGAGCTCCAGGATCTTAGCTTTTTTTTTTTTCTTTTCCTCCTTTTAATACAAAGTCCCTTCATAAAAGTCCCGTAACTGGTACCTTCCCAAGTACCAGCCAGTCCAGCTTTAGGAGATGACAAAGCCACAAGTTAAAGTGAAAAGGACCAAGGCAGAAGTTCAGGTCACTTTCTATCTGTTCCATCATACTTCCAGGAAACGGGAGCTGCTGGACTTGGAGTGGAAAGGCTCAGACCACATGCGACGTAGATCGCCCTAGGCAGGAAAACAGCAGAAGGACCACGCCCTCAGAAACTTTAAAGTCCACTTAGAATTCAGATTTTAAAATGCGTATATAATTGCAAGCATGTCTTAAAGCAAATCTATTCTTCACCTGTTTTGCAAATTACAATAAAGACAGTAAAAAATAAATCCTTTCCCTGTCAGGCCAGAATGTCTTATTTTGGCAGCAGATCTACCTAAAATGGGGTTCTGATGGGAAGGAAATATTTATGCAGGTGGAAAATTCTGCCCTTTCTTACGCTCTGCTCTGCAGAGTGCTAGATATGTGTTTCAACAACAGCCCTGTAACAGGAAAGGTTACGTTTTAAAATTTCAGTTCAGAACAGGTGACTGGAAAGAGGTAAACAAGGATCTGCCTCTCCAATCTCTGTTCAACCTTTGTGCACGCATTCTTTCATGACCAGCCAGGCGAGGACAAATTCACTTATTTAATTAAAACAGCATTTAATACTTCAGAATTTTGTTAGTTTATTATTACTGGTACTTTACGTACATAAATTATGTTCTATTTCAGGAACTCATCTCTCAGTTACTCAGTCCTCCAAAATGAGGGTTCACCCCCACAGCAGCAGTACCGTAGTTCTGGGCCAGGGCTGTTAAGGACACGCGTCATCCTCACGAGAACTGCCGCCCAGTGCAAGAACACTGAACCCGCCTCCAGCTGACCCCCAGAGCTCCCTGCTGTGAATACATAATCCCATCTTACCTTTAAATAGGCCATGGTGAGGAGCGGCAATAAAGTAAATGGTACCAAATAGAGTAGGGCAGGCTGGGCTGCCCGGTGAATACGAGAAGCTACTGTTGCAGTTAACAGACCTGTAAAAGAAAAAAGTGACTATAAATATCTTTAGGTTGCATATGGATGTTCTCATCATTTCATCCACACGTGGCTCCCTTCCCCACCATTTTAAGAGACAGGCTGTGGAAAAGTTACTTACCTGTGCTTCGCTTTCCCTGAACAGATTTAAAACAAACAAAAAAGTGAAAAATTACTCTAATTTAATACTAGGCTGTGTTGAGCCACTTGCTCCAGTTTTGAATCTCAAAGACTAAGGTAAGAATACTGCAAACAAAACACAACAAAAGGTGAAGGAGAGGCAGTTGAATGCACCACGCTGAATTGCTACTCCAGTGCTGGTACCTCTTGAGACTGTCAGTCTGAGGCCCCTAGCCTGAGAAACGGTGGGCTGAGAGGAAGGATTGTACACACCCAGAATCGTTTTCCTGGATATTTGCCAAAAGGGAATGTAGGGAGAAAGATGGGGGGGGGGGAGGAGGAGGAAGGCTATTGGTAGGAAATGATCTTTCCTTTTCACCCTCAGAAGGACCGCAGAAGGTCAGGATATGCGCACACATGCCCTGACCTTGAGGAAAATTCTATTTTATGTTAAGGAGGAGAGGGATGGCTACATCAAATCATAAACAGCATTCCAGGTGTGACTACTTACGATTTTCCATGTGTACTAAAATGTCACAGGATCATAAGCATTAACAGTAGAATACAAAAATGCAGGAATTATCTAGATGAATTACCGAGACGTACTCTTGCACAGTATAATCCATCTAGAAACTCCCATATTTTTCCCCATGACGCATGTATGAGCTACAACACTTTCTATGCTAGTTAAGCAAAGTATAAAAAGTTGCTAACAATAATACACTGATGATCTCTTTCATCCTCTAAATAAAATACAACAGCAGCAACAAAATCTTAAAAAGAAGACTGTAGAAGAGTTTTTCTCCCTAGACCATGCCAATGAAACCCAAAGGGAGGATTAAAACCAGAACATAACGAAGTGTTCTCTCAAAGCTTCTTTACACTTGCTTTCATCATCTTTTAAACCTACTACGATAATCCCACTTCTGCTCACTAAGCAGCTATCCATATAAAACTAATTACTCACCTACAAAATATCCAATAAGTGTGCAGTGAAAGTAAGAGACCTTCTGCATACGTCCAGAGATGTTCCCTGGTCCTGGGGCACCACAGGAATCGCTGTTGGCTTGCTTTTTGTAGTTATCATAACGCAAGACAAAGCAGAGCAGAAGACCTGGCATCACAATATCTCCGATCCCCAGCATAGAGAAGTGGCTGCCTGTGGAACTAGAGAGCAACTGAAATTGGGTTCACGCCCAGGACAAAAGGTGACAAGCTCCTGACTCCTCCACTTTGGTTTTGAGCTTCATTTTGCACATCCCTTCTTTCTACTGGCAAACTTTTATGTAGTAGAAGCTAAATGCTGGCTACTGAAGATTTTTTCCCTCAGTGATTTCACAAGCTCAGTTTTAAATATACTGATTTTGACAGTAATGACATGTTGCTCCAAGCCAGTTTATTTCTAGCAGTAGTGCTTAAGCTGCTTTTGCTCTTAACTTGCTCAGTGAAACAGATCCATGAACTCAGTATTTCAATCTTCTCTGTTCTAAGCATTGATGGGAGGTACCAGCTGACCATTTTATCAAACTGTGTGATTAACATTGACAGACACTGCACCTTCATTCCCATGTATATAGATCACCTCTAATACAAGGTAATAAGTCAATTTATGGACTTCTCAGATCTTTGGCCTCATTCAGACAAAATACGTAGAAAACTACAGTCTCACCAGACTCCCAGAAAAGAGCAAATTGCTAAGTAGATTAAGAACTAAAATTGCCCATTATCTTAAATCCAAGATCTTTTTCATGAAAACGAAGCCAAATTAAGTTATTACAAAGTGACAAAATGAACAATTTTGGTTTTATCACTGCAGACAATCAACTCCTAATCTCTGTAATTTCAGCATCCCAACATCTAAAGAAACAAGAATAGACTAAATATGACAACATAACCTACTGCATAACTGCTGATGCATTGGAGCCTCCTGCCCAATCAGGCCTACGCATATCTGGTTCAAAACCTGAGGCATCAAGGAACCCCAGCCGTAGAGGGATGTGGAATAATCTCCCTCCAACACAGCACTTACCCGGTAAGCCATCCTTGCTTAGATCAGTTTCTAACTCCCTTCCCAATCACTTGCAATTATGCAGTAATCAAGACTAT
This sequence comes from Balaeniceps rex, assembly GCA_013401315.1. NCBI lineage: Eukaryota > Metazoa > Chordata > Aves > Pelecaniformes > Balaenicipitidae > Balaeniceps > Balaeniceps rex. The sequence continues at coordinate 119,725 of VYZW01017114.1, forward strand.
TCTGATGCTATAATAAACCTCAGGTCTTTTGCTTTTAAGCATTAGGTCCTAAGTCCTACAACAGCAGTCATTAAACTGTAGAACTCACACATATGTCGAAAAGCATATCCTGTTCTGAACAGGCCACCTTTTCACCTAATTAGGATCATTTCTGCATGCTATGAGTCAGCAAATGCAGAGTGTCCGATCCTCACTACTCCTCATATACCTTTTTATCATGAAGAGGGAGTGACTAAACAGGGAACACTACGCTGATATTTTCCAATAGAATCAGTGCTGCTAAAAAGTACAGGGAGGGAAAATTTTTCTTATATAATACAGTAAAAGAACTGCTGATTTTACCTTGGAAATACAAGTTTACCAGGCAGCGACAGACGGGGAACATCTCTACCCACATTTGGTCCCAGGTGAAGTTTCCGGGATAAAACGTCAAGGGGATTATCAGCTGGTTGTGTGGCCACTTTCACCATAACATTGCTGTTAAAGATGTAGGCAGAAAAAAAGACCTACAGAGCAAGGAAAGCATCAGAAATTACAAACTGCAATTATATAGCAACTCGAAGCTGTGTGTGTTTTCACTTTGCTTATTCAAGAAAAGAAAGGACATTGTCCAAATTGTCCATATACATATGTTGCATATAGGACGATAAAAGGCAAAATGTATTTCAAAAATTCAGATAAAGTTTTTTACACTATTAATCATCAAGAATAACTGGAATATACTTTCTGATATCAAGACATTGATCAATATCTTGAGATCCTTTGGCAAAGGATCTGTCTGGACTACAAATAGGTATTCCAGGACTACAAAGGCAGGTAAGAGGATACTGAAAATATGAGTAAGCTTGAAAGCAGTGAAGAGGTAAGTGCGGTGCTCACTCATAAATGGAATGATGCAACACTTGTTTCAAACACGCTCTTACGCTACAGCTCATCACACTGGGAAACTGACTGGCTGCCAGAGCTGTCAGCAAGCGCTTCCCTGGATCAGTGCTCGATGTTATGTGAAGGTAAAAGAAAATCCTTTCAGTATTACAAAATATATTCTGTCAGGTTTCTTGTAAAAGTGCGGTAAGATTTTATGCCAACCTTACTGGCTATAAATCAGTTTGCATTCCTGTTTTGCAGATTTCAGTGCTAATCAGAAGTTGGCATGTGCGTACCGTGCAAGTGTGGATAAGGCTTTGTGTTTACTTGGAAATGCTTGTTCTGATCTTCAGCCAGGCTTTCAAAATTTGAGGTCCGATTCTTTTTTAAAATAATATGCCAAAGTTGAAATATTCTAGTCATGTTTCTGCTTTTGTCAACTAATTAGCAAAGAAATAATTCTGTATAATGCTGCAGACTTTAACATCTCAGAACGAAGCAAAGAAGCTGGTCTTCTGGCTTTGCCAGATTTCATCAACTTCATACTAGTACAATTCATGTAAAAATGGCCCAAGGCCAATTACAAATTCAAAGGATAAAAACAGTTTTAGCAAAACCAAAAACACTTACCCAAAAGACATCATAAATTAGTAAGCCAGAGAGTAGCAAGCAGGAAACCTTCAGGCTCGGCAGCCGAACAAAGGCTATCATTGCAACACAGAGGCCCATAGCCAGAGCTACAAAATGCAAGCACATAATTAGTTCATTAAAAATAGCAAAACAAAAAGAAAAAAAAATCAATCCAATACCTCCTCCACAAAAAACACCCCAAAGAAGCCTCTGTTTGTACCTGTGCAGCACTGCTTGCCGCTAGATAGTGACATTCTTCTTACCAGAGTTAAGAAAAGTCAAAATACATTCAGTAGCCAACTGCGAACATGCTCCCATGGAGGCAGAAATTCCTCTGCAGGCACAACTGCCCGTTCCACTCAACTTCCACTACCCACCACAAAAAAAGTTTTCATGTTTTGTGTCCTAGAGACTCTATCTCCCCTATAAAATGCTGACTACCCAGTTAAAAACAGAAGCAACAAAACAGCTTGGAACTCTTTGTGCTCCAAACAGAAACCTCTATTTTTACACTATTAGGAGGTTTTCTAGTAAATGCATAAAATAAATAAAATCCTTGACTCTTAATTCAGAAATAGCATGGTTACGTGACATGTTAGAACATGATATGACAAAAAACACACTCAAACCAACCTTCTCCTTGGGCAAGATTGTGTAAGACTGCTCGAACACCAACTATGAAATATTATCGGTTAGATATACAGGGATTTCCCAGTAACAAAAATCTATGTGAAAGCCTGCCTACCAACGGGGAAAAAAAAAATATGGGCAAGTCTTTTCCTAACCCCTCTCCCAAAGGTCAGTTTTCAGCCAGATCGACAAGCTGAACGACGTGCCGCAGCTCAGATGTTAGTTCTGTTCCAAGGGGAATTTTGTCAGGGTAGAAAACTAAGATGTTACACTAAAAAAAAAATCCCAGTCTTCACATTTGTGTGATTTCCTGCTTCTTTAAGCCTAGCCTTAGCTACCAAAGATACTCAACTGACAATCGAATATATTTCAACTGGTTACAAGCAAATCCCTAAAGAGATACTTAAAATAAAACAAAATTTAAAAAAAAAGTAAATCAACGTTCATCTATGATATCAGTATATTTACAAGGAATAATGGAGCCCTGTTGGGACCAGATTACACTGAAGTATGCAGACATTTGTAAACCAAATGTACCTGTCTAACATGACACAGAATTTGTAAAAAGCTATAATCGTATTTCGACCAACTGAAACTGCAGGGTAAATTGATTCATTACGTATATGCCCACCAGCGCAACAACTTGACTAGGCCAAAATTTACAAGTTAACCTTCCGATTCTCACGCTATAATTATGCAACTGTAAAACTACCTTATGCTTGCATTTCACCTGAAAGATGTGGAGTTCTTCCATCAAAACACTAAGGAAATATTTCCATACAGATTCAAGGGAAAGAAGTGCCACCGAACACCTGCCAGTGTGGCTGCTTACAGTGCCCAGGGGTTGCATCCCAGCAAGGACTTTGCCAAACCCACCTTATCTTTTGAGAATTGACAAGCTTAGCACAACACTAAGTATCATGGCTGCCAGTTTTAACAAAATAATGGGATTACTCACATAAAAATGTACCCTAAATTGTGCTGCATAACTGTAACTAGCTATAAAATGTAAGCAAATTATTGAGGTTTAAAGAATTTGACACAGCAAAGCAGCGAGAAAAAGAACTGCATTCAGTAATTCAATATAGCCTTCAGTTATAGACTTCCTCTGGCAGAAGAGCAAATACAAGGGCACAGTCTGTCTTAAATCAAAGAGGTTTCTCTAAAGCCAATGTTAATAATAGCTCAAGCAAGCCTATATTTAGGAGAGGATTTCCAGGTTATAATTAACTAGAAGTGGAAATATTTTAACCAGCATGAAGTTTTATCTACTGTTCACACACTCTATTTATCACTGAAACGAAACGCAGGCACATGCGCAAGACACTTTTATCAAACTAAGCAAATACCAGGTAGAAAAGGAGATGGAAAAAAGTCCTGTAGGTGACAGTGAAATACACATGCTAATAATTATGCAGTTTTGCAACTGCTTTAAGAAATATTGGTAAATTTAAAAAACAGAAGGGAAGCGAGAATGCCTGAGAGCAGGTATGAGTAATATAGGCCAAAGTGCAGTCAAACCACCAACAGGCTTCTCTAAATGGAACCCAGCTTCCTTTTCCAGTGAAAAAGTCCAGAAATCATATGAGAAACAAAGTCATCCATATCCAAGCTCCTGGATGGTGGTCACAGACTATATAAGGCAGACCTCCATTGAAATATACTCCAAATTTTATTTTTTTTTTTTAAGAGAGAGAGAGAAAGAAAGAAAAAAAAAAAGGTAAAATAGCCACACAAAAAGTAGCTCTGGGTTG
>VYZW01017115.1:1447-16069 GCA_013401315.1 Balaeniceps rex
TTCAGACGTGTGCTTTCCGATCTATAAATAGCAGAGGAAAAACTGGAAGTTTTTAATCAGGATTTTCCTTGTCTAATCCAAAACAAGGGAAGTCTCACATGCTTACACATGTGACTTCTCAATACTTCCAGTTTTTCCTCTGCTATTTATCCACAATATTTATTAAATAGTAACCCAATAACCAAAAATCAAATTAAAGCGCTAATGCAATGCAGTGTTACACAAACCCAGACTCACTGTCATTTTACAAAGAAAAATTCTCCTATGCCTGTATTTTAAATACATTTTCTAAGGACACGTAGAAATGACAGAACAAGCCTATGTGCCTTTTAAAGCCCAGAATATACCTAAGGGTAAATTCAGTTTAAATCAAGTTACCCAAATGCACAAAAAAACCCAAAACCACAAACCAAACACAAAACCAAAAAAAACCCCAAACAACCCACAAAAACCAAACAAAAGCATACCCAATAACAATAGCTTTCAATCCTTGTAATAGCTGGACCACATCCAGTGCATTGTTAGAGCTCTTTTCCTCTTAAAATCTTTTTGGGGAGGTGTGTGGGGAAATGTGGCAGCAAAGAATAAACGACACCAGAATGCAGTCATTTCCTCCTCCTCCTTCCCCTCCCCTCAAAAGACCAGAAAGGAAACAGAAGAGTTTTCAACGCTGATGATTAGATTTCAATTTTTGTTTTTTTTTTCTAGATTTCGTGAAGTTTTGGCAGAAAATGATGTTCTACCTTGGGAAATAGTCTACATATTCAAACAAGTTTTAAAAGATTTTCTTACTACAATTGAGAGAGAAAACCAACAAGACCAACTGGTAGATGCATGGAATACAAATTGCTCTGAACATTTCAGCCTGCGTGGAGACAGTTCTAACAAGTCGGACAGAGATGAAATCCCCACGGTTTCAAGTTATGTCGACAAAAACACACGAAGCTTGTTTCCTGCCGTCTCTCATAGAATCTGGAATCTACCCTATTACTACCCATCGAGTTAAGTTGTTTGTGTTTCTTTCAAAAAGCTATGTAGCTGTTTGCATTCCTTTCTTGTGATTGCCATTCACAAACATAGGAATAAGAAATGTGACATGCTCCCCTTTTTCCAAGCTCAGAAATTAAAATCCTTGATTGTAGCTAGTATGCAGTACACAAACTTTAAATATGAACTCTCCTCTTACCTTCCTAGTTCCTTAAAGATGTTGTGTTTGAAGGCACCTTTTAACCAAAAATGTAGATGTTTCTGAAAAAAACCTCTGAAGCATTTTATTTTTTAGCCATATACAGCTAGACGTATTTAAACAAGAAAAAACTGCTTTCCATGTTTTGAAATAGCATCAATCCTCAAAGCATTAGGCAAAAACTTCTGTATTTGCCACATAGCTTTTAGGCTTTATGGGAACTTCATACTGTGTAAGGTAAATGGTTTAATATAATATCAGTTATACCGAATAAACTGATAATACTTTTTGGAGCTGAACAGTTATTTCTTAACTTCAAGAATAAGTTCTAAAATAAAAACAATGTCAGAAGTTGTAACAGGCTGCATGTACTGTTTCTATATTTTTTCCAAACTGTACTCTGCACGTGCTAAAACACTGTGAAGGTAGACAACTAAATGAAAACATTGGATATTTAACAACTAGCTCTCTAGTCTTTAAGAAATTAATCAATTATTTTATTTCAAATAGTTATACTTCATTTGACTTATTGGAAGTTATCCTGAAACCCAGACTCTGCATTAAACATTTTGATCAAATCAGACAGTACTTTTCTAGAATAGCAAGAGTCAACAGATCACTTCCAAAGCAAGAGGTCATAATTTTAAATTTAAAAAAATTTCATGTTTTTCAGTTGCTATCATCTACCACTGTGGGTTCGTAATAGTTTTACAAGACTGATTGGATACATAGCAGTTACAGTCACAGCAGACAATTAGAGCAGAAAATCAATGAAAACATATGCCAGAACTCAGTTTGCTACATTTCCAATTGGGCTCCCACCACCGTATGTAACAAATTTTTACATGTCTTTTATGTAACCTCTTCATCTCCAGATTTCCNTTTGCAAACATGGAGGAAAACTGCTTCCTCTGATATTCTCTTCAAACATACTGAAGAAGATATTCAGATTTCCTGAAGTTGGAAACACACCACTGAAAGGTATTTCCTTATGCTCCACAGCTGTATCCCCCACCCAAGAAAGAATTTACTAATAATGCAACACAAATTGGGTGAAACAAACGGCACAATATTTTCATAAAAGATGAAAATACTATTTTAAAAAAACCTTTGGAAAACTTATAATCTGGAGAACATTTCACGCAGGGGAGCAGAACATATAATATACACAGAAGGTGAAACAATTGGAACTCTTGCTTACACCTAACTGACAAAGCACTAGAGGAGTAGAATAAATCAGTTCCTACAGGTTTATAATAATAAAAAATTGCAGCTCAACACCAAAAGTAACCGCTCCATCCACTTTCCATAAACTAAACACACAAAACTTCACAAGCATGCGCAAGCTAATTATATCTGTGCTCAGAGCTGGTACAAACTCTTTGCCCTCCTTTTGTGCAGCTGTCAGTTTGTGGATAAATAACAAGTGTTGCTCTCAACTTACTCTGCCCTACTGATGCAGAATAAAGAGTATCAGATTCTTTTAATGCAGTCCTAAACAATCCAGACATGGATCCCTGCATGAGGGGAGGATGGTTTGAAAGAAAGGTTTTTCCTCACTGATAAAGCTCCCCAAAGAGTTAAACTTCAAGTACCTTTTCCATAGTAAGAGGTACTGAGCATATAAAAGGCATTAGCAGAATTAATATTACATTGAGAATTAACATCCACAATGCTGGTTTCAGAAAATAATTTTTATTTGGTCAAATGTGCAAGATTCCTGCAATGGTAATTCACATAAATTAGTTTCTTAAAACTGTACCTTCACAGCTTTCTATTGGAAAATAGGTGAAAAAAGTCCTGAAAATTTAGCTTCCAAATTTTAGTTTATGGAAAATGGTAGGCCAGTGAACATGCAAGGTCCACTTACCTTTATGATCATCAAAAACAGGTAGGGAAAAGAAAACAAAAACAACCCCACAAGATGACCACAGATACAACTTACCCATTCTTCATAAATTTCACTTCAATTTCACTTTAATATAAGCAAATACAGTCTTCTAAGCCCAGAAACAAGGACCATCAACGACAACATATGCTAAAAGGTAGTCACTGAATAATAGTTAAAAAAATTATCTAGGCATCATAGCCAATTCAATATTAAATCCCAATGCAATGCTAAGGAAATGCACAAAAAGCCTTACCTACTTTTGTATGTATGTTTTATTGATGAAACTGATACCAGGCTACTGCATCCAGTTCCAGTGTCCACACTTGGGGGGAAAAGGAAAGGGAGAAACCAAACTGGGGATTGGAGAAGGTACAGGAAAAAAATTATCCAAAGGCTGAGAAAATGCCATCTGCTAAGACCTCATTTTGTCCATTTTTTCAAAACCAGAAATGAGACGTGACTTTATGGAACATGAGCACTTTCATCTAATGAAAGTATTATGTACGCTGTCTCTAGTTAAAAAGCAGAGAAAGGCACAGAAAGAGCAAAGGTGTAAGAGCAAGAAGACAAACTAAAAAAGTTAAGCACGTTTTAAAGAAATCTGTGAAGTTTACTGCAACATGCTACAAAGAGAAACCATACCTCCGTCCGCCACCTAAGACGAGCTATTTTCTGGAATTTAGCTTACGTTTAGATTTCAGCTATATCAAACAGCAGTAACATGGCTGTAGGCTGGTCATCATTTCCCTGCTGAAGATTACTGTCCGAGAACTCAACTGTTTCTTTAAGCGCTTTTTATTTATGGCCTACATGATTTGCATGAGGTGATCTGAAACTATGTTGTTCTTTACACTAATCCAGCTGATATTTCTGACACAGGCAGGCAGCTGACACAAACCACTCCGGTGACAGAAAAGCGAGTGGTAATAATTTCAAAGGGCAGCGATGTCTCCCACCTGCACAGGTGTCAGGCAGAACAAACAGCAGGCAATGTTTTTAGCCAAATAAGCTAGCTATAAAAAAGGGCTAGACTTGGTGAAAGCTACACCTATGAAATGCAAGAAATCAAAGAGAGAATAACCACCTTTTCCACACTTAAGCCTTTAAGTGTTTTAACATGAACCACAATTGTTTTTATAACAAGGAAGGAATTAAGGGTCTAAATTTCTCTTCATTCAGTTAAACATAATCAGAGGAATTAAAAAGTTAATCAACGAGCTATTTAAGGATGAAAATTCCAACCACAATTTCTGAGAACTATTATCTTTCCCTAACAAGCTCAATTACTAATACTGCTATTCTAGAGGTAGTTCAGATAACAAGATAATCTTAAAAGTCTTGGAAAATGAGGTATCTTTGGTAAAAGAAGAGAACACATTCTACATCTCTTTTTAAGGGAGCCATGAGGCTTTTAGATCCCATTAGACAGTCTCAGTAACATTTTTGTAAAATATTAGTTATTACACACACTTGTGTGCAATAACACACCTGTTATTACTGTTACCAATTTGGTATTAATCCTACACATTCTTACATATAAACTTAGACAAAAGAAGCAGGAAGACAGTCTCCATCAATAATCATATATCCGGCTTGAAATAAATATAAATAAGAATTTGAAATAATTTTGGTTTTGATTTTCCCAAGAAAGAAACCAAGAATTTTGAAGGAAATATTAAAACAGACTATTATGCTACAAGCAGCCTCAACAAAAGGAGAGAAATTCTTTTGTTTTCAGCTCTTCAAACTCTTTCTTAAGAAGCCAGTGAATAAAATCTAAGCATTTCCTACTTGAATCAAACCTTCTCAAGATTCTTCAATTTTTGCAAAAACTCCCTAGATGTAAGCACATTCGCAGAACTGTAAAACAGAAGCATGTATGGAAAAAAACCACAGCTAAGCAAACACCCCTTCTTATAGAGCTTTTCATTTTGCAGCAGCACATACATGCACCTATCTTTTCTGCTCAAAGATTTTATACATATCTAATTCTGTCCACACTTACATAAATGGCTATTTAGGATGCATATCCCCTCTCTCTCTTTCTCAGATGGGCAAGGAAAAAAAAAACCCAACCCCACACAACCACTGCAAAAATAACTTCTCTCTGTTAACACAACTGTCAAACCCCACAATTAGGGTATCTGCTAAGCCTTTTGGGTGTAAAGAACGATCTGTTTAACCAAAGATAAAGATTTGCCTCTGCCTAGGCACACAAGGCTTAATGAATCTTGCTGTGTTACTTAGTAGATTTTGGTGGCTTAGTGCTCAGTTGGGTTCAAGAATCTCTTATCAAACCATTCCCAAGTACTACAAAAAAGTTATTGGCACCTAAATAAAGAATGAGAACTCCCAGAGATCTCATACATACTGGGTTTAGGAATTACATTCACAGTAAATAACCTTAAAAATCTACAAAATTCTGTCTGGTCACTTCTGGAAAATTTTAACTACTTGCACAAAAGTAGTTCTCAGTCAAAGATTCAGAGCTTGCTAATGGCAGCACTTTCACATTAAAGGATGAGAAGGGATAGATGCTTTCACATGCCAGTTTTGTCCTTTCCTTGAAGCAAGGACAGAAACCAATAGCCTGAACAGTCTTTGCTCAACTGTCAGAATATCTGCTGTTAAGATGTTAGGCAAAAGGTTCATTCTTTCTCAGAAGCCAATGTACACCCTTTAAGAGAGTTCCTGAAACACAGCGACCCATACTGCTATACATCATACAGGAAGACACTCTAGACTGTACTTCTAGCTAATTTTAAAAAAGACTTTAGTATATGAAAGTGCATACAAAACACTTTTCTATAGCCACCATAGATACACTAACCAAACCTGATCTAAATACTGATGCCATGAAAAGCCGAAAATCAGGTATCAATACTAAGATCACTACATACTGCCACACCACCTTCCAGTTTAGGCACCATCCAAGGGAAAGTCTTCTCCCCTCCCCGCCCCCCCCAATATCCAGATGCTAGTGAAAACCAAATGTACCTGGCTGCTATGCAAATATACACACAGTTCTCCTCCTTGGCTGTAAACTCTGCCATCCAAGAATAAAGAACATCCAAGGAGTGACATGCCAATATACGTTGAACTAGCTTTACCCTAGTAAATTAAAAGCTTCAGATAGGTCACAAGAGCAATGAACATACACGGTTTAGTTAGAAAATGCATAGCAGTCGATACAGGAAAACAGACTGTTAACTGCTGCTCAGAGAAAACAAAAGTTCCTGTAGGGAAGCAAACAAAGATTCAGTTTGAAGTAACTGAGAACATCAGCTGTAGGTGACATCAGTATCTTAACTGCTGGAAAATTGCTGGCTGGAGAGAAACATTAGAGGAAGGAAGAAGAACAGATAAGAAGTCAGATTTTCACAAATTTGTAGCATAACAAATTAAACTTACCAACAAAGTTATAGGGTAGGTAACACCTACTTATTATGAAGAATATTTGCTTACGAACTTCGGTTTAAACAAAGGATTAATCTACTCAAAAGAAAAGTGCTTAGTTAGAAATAACGCATGAAACACTACTGGTCAAAAAATTTATGTACTGTAAAATAATTATTCGACATTCAAGGATCAGGCACTGAAAGCAACATGATAGAAGCCAGTAATACTGTTAAGCAGCTATGAGAGGAAAACAAAGATCAGCCCAAATCAGCAGTGTTGCTCACTGATTTAATAGTTAAATGCATAAAAAACACACTCTGTGAGAATATTATTCCCTAATGAACAAATAAGTTTACTCCTGAATTTCATTTTATTTATCACTTACCACTGCCAAAATTCCTAAGCTACACACCTGAATCAGAATAAACCAGGTCTTTTCTAACTGTTCCAGAGTTTTTCAACAGCACTTGCTGCAATTGCACAACAGCGCTTAAGCGCTTCAGAGAAAGCAAATCCTATGCATACCATGTCTAGTGATGATCAAGGCAATAGAGCTAAGTAGCAAATCTGAAAATAACTGAAAGATTAAACCCACAAAAACACAAACCCACAAAACCTATCTACACCTGGACTACAGCCACAAGCATTACCAAGGCTGTTAGGCTGGAATCCGACACCACACCACCCCGAGCCCACACAGAGCAGGGAAGGCAGAGCGGGCATTCAGACCCCGGGGAAATGCACTGCACACCTGGGGCCACGGGCACCCACACAACACAGGGGAGGCCACCGGTACCCTCACAGATGGCCCTTCACCCCGGGCGTGAGGAGCACTTCCCCAGCGCCAAGAGCGGAGGCCCTGCGCCCCGCACTCACCCCGCGGCCGTTAACGGCTCCCGCGCAGCGAGGGGGCCCGGGGGGCGGCAGGGGGGACTGCGCAAGGCACCGGCCTGCGCCTCCTCGCCTAAGAACTCGACGGCGGTCACGGCCTTGCCGATGGTAAACCAGTCGCTGATCTGCTCCGCGGTGAGCTTCCGCAGCATGATGGCGGCGGCACGCGGTTCACCGCCCGCGCCTCGCACTGCGGCTCCCGCCTGGCGCGCGCGCCTGCCCCGCCCCTCTTCCCGCCCGCGGCCCGGCCCCGCCCACGGCACGTGATCCAAGGGCCCGGCGCCTCTGCTGCCGCAGCCGAGGACAGGCGGCAGCTGAGGGTGGGCTGCAGTTCTCGTCGCCGAGGAGCCTCCCCAGCGGCGGGCTCGACAACTCGGCCGCCCGTCCCGCCGGTTCCCTCCTGTGCTCTTCCTGGGATAAGGCTCCCTCCCCTCACGCCCGTGGCGTGCGGACGGCGCGCTCGTCCTCCGCAGCCGTAGGGGGCGCTGCGCGGCGGCGCCTCTCTTGGGCTGAGACCTTGGCTCGTTGGCGCGTCCTTTCCCAGCATCCCCCGCGGCGGCAGCGGAGCCCGTCCGCGCTTGGTGACCTTCGCTGGCAGCCGCACGCTCCCGGCCCTGACGGTGGGTTTCGGCCCAGGCGGGCCCTGCCGGGTGTTGGGTGTCACGGGGAGGCAGTTGTGGTTCAGCCTGGGAAAGGGGGGGGGGGGGGGGGGGCGGGGGGGCCGNCGAGTTCTGCCGTTACCTACCCCCCCGTGCCGAAGGAGCTGTGTGGGTCGGGCCCCGGGCGGGCGGCGGGCTCCCCGGGCTGCGGTGGGGTCATGGCGGGGAGGTCAATGAGAAAACAAAATTCAGCGTTGTTCCGGGTAGATTTAAAAAAAAAAAAAAAAAGGCCTGAACAACGTCGCGTCCACAGAGGCTTTGGGGAAAGGTCTCTGCCGGGTTTTAGCAGGGTGTTAATTGGAAATAGCGTTGCTCATTCTCTGTGTTTTGTAGCGGTGGGAAAATCCTTTCTATTCGGTCTCCTTGTTCATTAGCATGTCTTGATATTCTGCTATAGCAGAATGACTGCTACTATGGCACTATTCATCTGAAACTACAAATACTGGAAATTTTGGGGGAGGTGCAGTGTTCTTAATAGTATTGGTGAAAGCACACTATTTCAGGAAATCTGTCCTCAATAATAAATTTAATTGAAATGTCTGTCCATAAACAGGTAAACAAATGTGGGTTTGTCTATAATTATATATTCATTATCACGAAGATGCTTTCATTCTTTAAGAAGCACCTAGATTGTTTTTGACAGCTGTTTTGACATTGCATCCTTTTCTCTTTGATGCTGGCCAAAGGATGCTTTACGTTTAGTAATGGCAAATAAGTAAATAAGCATTACCTCATAGAAGTAAATCTGGTTTTCTTCCCTGGGACTCTGGTTTACCATATACTGTCCATATGTGTATGTAGCTGACTTTATTGGGTTGTAATAAGTGTAAATAGTGACTTTATTGGGGTGAAGTGCTGTATGTAAGACAGTATAACATGTATTTTTGTGCAATGTGGTGCAAATGTGTACTAATACATTGTATGGGAGTTAGACTAAGCTTTATATCTTACTGTTTTCTGTTTGTTTAACAAAGCTGCATAGAAACGAAAAAAATGATAGGCTTCTTGCTCTTGGGGTGTATTTTGAAAGTAAAATATTAATGATAAAGCATGAATTCAGTAGCTTAACATCATTTATTTTGCTATTTTGAGTAGAAATTACCATGTTGGGAGAGACAGCTGTGGGGGAGGGAGGGAAACTAACTTGGTAGTGCAAGGAAAGAGCCTCTCTAGCTTGTCTGGAACGAGACTTTCTTCCTGAGAGAATCTGGAAACATTAAAAAAAAAAAAAAAAGGCTGTCACTGATAGGGAGAGAGGAGCCTAGCTATTGCTACTCTGCAAATGCTCTATTGAGTCATCTTTGAACCCTTTCATCACCTGTAATTTATTATTTTTTATTGTCTTAGCCTATAAATTGTAATCTTAACTCTGAATTTTCATTGCTTTGCTTTGGAATAAGTACTTTTGCATGTTTGGGGACTTTTTTTAACCTGTAAACTGCTGCTGATACATATCAGGAGTATGTATATACATAAATATATATACATGTATAAATATTAAAAATACAGCAGGTAAGAATATAGTTGCAAAACTCACCATGGCAAAACTTCTTATAAATTTCAGATGGTGCAGACCATGCTTCCAAAGTCATGGAGAGCCATGAAATTCTACTTCACTACCGTGTACCAAGAAATATGGGTTGGTGTAGCATTAACAGCTTATGTCTATTACAAAATTTCATATGGTGGTAAGTTACATATTATAGTCTTCATTAGCTGCTTCTTTATAGATAAGGTTTATAGATGAGATATCCTTAACAGTTAGAAATCAGTCATTGAAAATATCCAGCAAATAAGAAATTAACACACTTAAGGGCAGGTCTTTGCCATAAAAATTTCGAAGTTTTAACATGCTCAGCGTAGAAGGTTACACTAACAAAAACGCTCAACGACCAGTGTAACTGTGCCTACATTATGAAGATTAGGTAACGTAGCAATTGGTTTTGAAAACACACATCTAACTTGCAACATATAGCCAGAGGCTTCTCCTGTAGATTTGTCCTGAAGCGGAATATAAGACTGTTCTGAACTAGAACTTACTTTGATTAGAATTTTTTTTAGAATCCTTATGGTTTTGAGTTTTTGCTCAAGATCTGAAAAAAAATACAGTTTTAAAAAGGTTTTCCCATGTGAACTTGTGAAAGTTAAAGCACTTAGTTTATTTTGGGCTGAGGCACCTCAAAATGTGAGGTACATCACTGAAAATTAAAATTTGTGTTACTTTGTGATATTGGATCACTTTCTCAGAGAAAGAAACAGAACATCCAATGTAAAAATAATAAATTTGAGTGGGCCAGGTTCCTCAAAGCAGAAGGTACCACAGATTATGGTGTCTTAAAGGTCCTGTTCTTCAATTTAGGCTATGCTGAAAAAATTCCAAGTCAAACCCTTTACTAGCTGTCATGAACAATGAAATGTTATAAACTGTAGGCAAACTTGACAGGGAAGGGAACCCTTTACTGTGGGAACAGCTGAGTGATATTACCTCAACATTTCTCTAGCTTTGTCCAAATAACTTGTAGCATGTCCAAAACTGTTACGCTACACTTGCAAGCTTAAGTAAATATAAGTAGGGGAACAGCCAGAGAGAAAAAAAAATAGTTTAACTTCTTTTAATTTCAAGGAGAATTCAGAATTGACAGACTGTTTCAAGTTTGTGTTCATGGCATGCTACTTTTATTTTCATTTATGATTTAGATAATAGATGTGGTGGTGTAGGGTTTAGAGGGCCAAAACCTTCATATGAGGCAACTGTATGCTAAGCATTACTTTAAAGCGAAAATAGGTTTTAATAGCTGTAGCCCTTTCTGCAGTTGGGGGAACAGTTTTGCAAATAATACATATATTTATAGAGGAGTATGTTGTAGAATAACTTAGATTGGAAGGAACCTCTTGAGCTCACCTGGTCCAAAACACTGCTTAAAGTGGTTAGATCAAAGTTAGATCAGGTTGCTCATGGCCTTACTCGTAATTCAAATGAATATTTCCAAGGGTGGAGACTGCACAGCCTCTTATGACTGTCTTCCTTATGAAGAATTTTTTCTACCTATTTTTGTCTGATCACTCTGAATCAGTATTTTAGGAGAACAATTACAATGGGAATGTAAAATAAGCCATTTTACGTACAAAGGAAGAATTTAAAGCAAACTGTATTCTTATCACTTCAGTTTACATCTGTATGTTGTGTGTGTATATATCCATATATTATGTAAAATAGTACCATTCTGTATGTGTTTCTTTTGAATTACAGTAGAAGTTTTGATGGCTACAATTTCTAAATGCATGGAGTCTTGGTTAATTAAAAACAAAAAAACTTTTAAAAAATCAATATAACGTTTACTGACGTGCACCATGGAAAGTACATGTTGTGCACTTTTTCAATCTTGTTCAAGCTAAATTAGCAAATCAGAAGTAGTATAATCTAATTAAAGTTTATTTGCAAAAAATAAATAGGAAATATTTTTTTAAACTGTCATTATTGACCTTGGTTTTTTCTTTTTTCCCAGGAAAAAAAGCAGTGGCAGATAGTAAGTATTAAATATGTAATACCGTGTTGTATTTTTTTAAATGAGTATAGTAAACACTAGCTCAGTATATTTTACATAAGTTTGGGGTTTAAGTTATGGATTTAGAAAATGTTTAAAGACTACTTCAAAATACGTAGTTTTGGTTGTATTGATGGTTTTATAACCTAGAAACATCTGTGAAGCTGCACACTTAAACTAAGAAGTTTAAACTTGTATTTTGAATTTGTATAAAGTAGTGGTTAGATATTTATGGACAGTTTCTTCCGACATCACATTGCAATTTAATTTTTCACGAGCTGCTATCTCTGTTAACTTTCTGCAGCATGCAGATAGCCCGTTTGCTCCCAGTTGAATTTGTACATGCAAACATTATTTACATTTTTAAATGTGTAATTAGTGAAAATACTGCCCAGCAGACTTAAGGATAATAGCATAAATAAGCTTTAATTTAGAAAGAACCATACCAAAACTGAGGAAGAATGGATGTTTGCCTATAATAGTGCTTTAAAACTTGCAGAAGTGGATTTTTAGTATTGGCCAAGTTTACGTATGTAGTTTGAGGGTTTTGTTTTATTTGACAGGGCAGTTGAATCTGCCAATTCTTGTGCTCAGATGTAGATACAGTTGTAGGTTCTGAACTATGTTCCTGAATTGATTTGCTCTACTGTTTGAACAGTCTAAATCGTGTCTTTGTTTCAGAGTCCTCTGGTGCTGGCCATCATTAAAGACCTCTTCTCTTCTTGGACTATGAATTTGGTCATTCGTCATCTTTACTGTAAATGAAGCTAGTTACAACCATAGGGAAGTTAATTCTAAAACTGTACCTGATGCATCTGCTGTAATTAGAGAAAGAATAAATCCATTGAGAAAGAAGGAATTAAACATGTTGGACAAAGTATGCTGGAGTGTATTGTTAACCTAATTTTTAGAATAACCATTTTTTTGTTTTCTACAGTTCTTCCAAGTTCCATGTTAAACTTTTTCAGTAGTACTTTGAAAAAGACCAAATTTCTGTAACTAAACTTAATAGAATTAGCCAACATTTCTTACAATAGCATAAGCCTCTTTTTTTCTAATGATAATTTTTTTGGCTAGAACTGTTGAAATATTCCATTTACTTTTAAAATGTCAATTAATAGTAGGCTAAGTCTGAGGACTTAATTCTCAGCTTCTTGTCAACTTGTGGTGCAATAATTAAGGGTACAAAAAGTTCCTTTTAAAACCTCACATTTTCTTAAAGAGTTCTTAGTTCTGCAAGGTTTAAAAGCAACTGTATTGTTATTAAAACACCATGCAAAATGTTCATAGAGGTTTTTAAAAAGTACATTATTGGCAACTATCTTTTTTTGTCCTTCATATTCAGTAGAGCTAAGGAATTACTCTGAAAGGCTCTTCCTTTAGTCACAAATTTTGCAAAGGAGTAATAACACGGCCATATTGTATGAGAAAATTGATCCTACACGGGTCATCTGCCATTTGAGCTTATGAAAGTCTCAGAATTTAAAGGGAATAATGAAATCGTGCACTGTGGCAGCAGTTAATAAGAGCATAAACAAACATTTAACTGACTTCAAAGAGTCTTCCTTTTGCCTGAAAGAAGTAATATATGTATTACTAGTATGGGTCATTCGTGTTTTTTGCAGATAGCTGTTAAAGTAACTCCATAGCTAGTAGTGTATTTTGGAGACTCTAGGAACTTATATTACAAAAATCAGTTTTCATAACTGTACATACTGAATTCTGTACCAAGGATACATAGTGTATAAAACCAAAATTGGACTTCATGTCATGTTTTGTTTAAATTTAGCCTAATCTGCTTTTGAGAAGATTAAGAGGCTTAACTCATTTTAATGACTTAATGCTTACGTACATCTTTTTAACTACTTCACTGAAACATCTTAAATCTTTCAGCTTGATTAAAGTTTTGCTTTTCAATCTCTCTGACTGCAGTATCTGGCCATAACTTAAAAATTTTGTATTTGTATGTTCAGGAGCTTGATAATCTTACCTGCTGAGGGTAAACGTTCCAAACACTGTGTTGCCTTTAATTTCTTCAAAATTTGTACTTCTGCTTAAGCTTAATAGCTGTACCTACTATGAATAAAATTACCAGTCATATTTCTCTGAAAGCTTTTTTAAAAAGGCAGGTATAGCATTACTCAATTTAAAAAGGTGACATCTATCTTCCACGCATTCTTGACGTTTCTTCTACCTTCCACAGTTTTCCTTGTTGTTGCATCTTCCCTTGGTATGTTTTAGCTGATTCTTTAATCACTTTCATCATTTCTATATGGGTTTTTCACTGTTTCCTCACCGCAGAAGAATGAATGAGAAGTAGAAAGAACTCACTATTTGTTTCTTTACATAAAACCAAAAGCATACAGAAGAAGGGAACAGAGAACAAAAGCTAGAAGAAAATGGAGCTTCAAATGAACAGATACTAGGCCAGTGGTGATTACAGGGTGGGTCAGAGTTGTGGTATAGTTAATAAGTGGTTCAGATTGAAAATTTATGCCAGTTAAGGAGCTATACGTGCATTTGTAATGCAAATTTATGATCACTAAGTTATAGTTCCTAAGATACTACACATACTTCAAATGACCTGCTTTAGCTATTTTCAATTACAGAGCTGAGGAAAACAAGCTAGGGGAAAAACATTAATCACTGCAGGATTTGCTTCACCTTAACTAGAACCTAGCACACTAGGACTGAGTTACATCAACATGCTGTCTGGTCTCCTAGATGTTAATTGAAAAGCAAGAGGAGCTGCTTCTAACCTACCCTTGGAGACAGTTAACTGCACTTTTAGGTAAACTTAACTTCAACTCTTAATGCTTCTTGAGATCTGTCTTGCTTGATTTTCTAGTAGGGAAGGAAAGTACGTATAGCCAGCAGTGTCTGGGTTACGAAAACTACAATTTCTACTGAAGCAATGCTGTCTGCAACTGGTTCTTCCATTAGCGCATCTCTGTCAGAAATTTCTGTGAAGGCTGTAGAATATTTCTTCCTGCTTGTGGTTCTTAACACAAAAATCTCTGCAAAAGATAAGAGAAGTAAAACTGGTGTTTA
>VYZW01017115.1:25853-37524 GCA_013401315.1 Balaeniceps rex
ACTGCCGGGCAAGTTAGAAGTGCTTCCATGACTCAACTTCTAAAATTGCTCAGCTACTCATGGCCAGTTCCTCCTGCATTACAGCAAATGCAAAATGTAATTTTTGAAAGGAGAGCTGTATTCTGTAATGAAGTAATCCACTCATTCATTTAGAAAGGATACATTAATTTTTTTGTAATACACATACACAAAAAACCCAACACTCCTACCCATACTCACTTTTTAGAGAATTTATTCTGCCAGTTGTGAGGAAACCCATCCTAACTGTAGCCATCCAAAAGTCTGCCCTCTAATCTGAGCTAGTCATCCAGGCTCCATCTTTAATCAGTAGAGAGATAGGCACCTTCAAAGACCAAGAGATTTAGATAGTAGGATGAGTATCTCGGCATGGAATGAATTGCCTGCAGAACTGCCTCTCTGCCTTCCCTTCCCCATGCCAATTTATCTGTAGAAGGAGCCTAGATGACTAATTGAGACTACACGCCCGACTTCTAGATTACTAAAGTTGGATAAGATGGATCCCACCCTAAATGTTTGACCTCTGAGACTGTTTCTTTCTGGCTATAAATAGGAGTACCTGTTATTTAAAATAATACCACATGAAAAGTGTTAAATTAATTAAAAATAAACACTTATTTTCCTGTGACACCTCCAAAGCCTGAAAACATTTTCCTATGCTCCAGAAAAGCATCTTAACAAGTTAATGCAAACCTGAAGAAAACTTGGATCTCAGAAGGTAGGAAAGCTCATTTTCCTCCTTTTGTCTATGCATTAAAAAAAGGAGAGATTCAGACCTGGTAGTTTTAAACACTTTAAAAAACATCTACACTTGAAAATCTCGCTATAAGATACTTAAAAAACACAAGTAGGAATTGGAACTTCATCAGGAGTGCTCCTGAAAATCTCATTCGTCTCCCACCTGTATCTTTGGGAATCTCTGCTAAGAATAACGTTGTGCATGATCAGAGGCCTGCAGATTTATTAACTGCAATTAATATCCCTTTTTTCAATAAATCTAGGTTAAATACAAAACATATTTTGATAATTTTTCTCTGCGTACCCATAAATTTCAAGTATTTCAGCAAAACACTAAAATAATAGTTTATACATTTCAAATTTCAATTTCTAGCTAAACAGCTCAGCACAAATCTCAAAAACTAACTATACTATAACTAATAAACAGTAATTCTTCATTTTTAGATGTTGTAAGTTGAATAAATGTCTGTTAAGCTATAGTAGCTTCAATTTGTAATGTTAAATAGTATTGCTCTTTTTTTTTTTTTAAGAACCAAGAGGAGCGTAAAAAGTATTTGCATAACATGTTTTAATACTTATACCAACAAATAAGCACAAACCCTTTCCTTTAGAAAAAGGCCAACAAAATTAGAGCACCTCTCACAAAGGCAACATATTTGGAAGCAAATAATTTGGGTTCTATATCTCTGGCTTTATCTGCTTCCAGAACTAAATTCTCTTACCTTATCTTCTTAGGCATTCCCCAAATCATGACTGCTTTCACACAACCTAAGACAGGCAACTAACTTGTAGATATCACTGGCTCCTTTGGGGCGAAGCAACATAATTTCTACAAAATTGGACCAGTTATTTGGTATGGAAGTGCATGGGCAATGGGGAAAAAAAAAATTCTACATTATTACAAGTGACCCTTTTCCTGCTCAGAGTAAACAAAACATTTATAGATATTGTAAGTTGGAATCAGAAGATTCTATAATGGCTGCTCTGTCTCTTGACTGATAAAAGAGTGGTTCCCAAAAAGATTCTTCCGTGGGAGAGGAGATGTCAATTAATTTACCACACTGCAGGCAGAGTTTTAAGTCTATGCTTTGTAAAGATTGGTTAAGTTTTTTTCTTTCTTTCCTCATTTCTATGGGAAAACGGAGATGGGACAGGATGAGGCAAGTGGCTTTTTTCAAGGGAAGCAGAAACAGGAGTAAGAACAGACTTGCATATGAAGTACATACTCTAGCTTTTGAAGACATTTCCTCTTAGTCCACAGTATCCAGTCTGTCTGGTTGCTGCATTGGCTGAACCTGCATCTGCCAAAAGCAACGCAAGGTCGACAAACTTTTATACTAGAGGCCATTATTCCAATAGAGGCATTGCATGGAGGAGTGCCTTCCTTCCCAGGAGCAGTTGTCTACACCATATTCTCCCACTTTTCATTTTGTCAGCACTCCTACCATTGCAATGGAAAAGTAGTAGTGGGGTAATATTTATAGTATTTTAGTTTTTATTATCAATCACTGAAAACGGGGAAAAGTCAGCTATAAATATACCTGCAAAGAAATTACAGACCGTCACTGAAGAACCTCTGGCAAAAAGTCTGACCCAGTTAATGAGAAACACAGTAATTTTTAAAGAACAAGCATAACAAAAGGTGCACAATTCCCTTGTTGCTAAAATTAGAATTTCCCCACAAATAGTAAGACAACCAGCAAATTTCTGTTCACTGCTGTTCTTTTGTTGACTAAAGTTCAGTATGAATTTCATGAAGATAAATCCCTTTTCTGTCTTAAGATATATAACTATGAACACGTTATAGCCTGTTTCATTTCAGGTCAGCCTAGTTGCAGGGTTAATACTATTATTCTGAGTAGATCTTAGAGTTCTCTATCAGGTCAGAAGTATCATAGTCTTACCTATTTCCAAAGCTGTGTGTGGAGGTAGAATCGCAGTTTACAAGAAACTGCGCATGATAATAGTGTTATTGTCAGCAAGTAGCACTCCGAATAGTACTTGCAAAATAATTTTAAATTGCTAAAGTATTATCTTGTGATGCTGATAGGCCTATAGGACCAATTTATTAAAAGAAGCAGCAGCTTTGGCCTATCACAAAGCTGACACCAGAGCCCGCAAATACACTGACAAGGATACGCAATGAAATCTTAGGCATGTATATATTAAGATCATTTACACAATTATCTGGTATAGAATCTTACGTTAATAGGTTACCTTTAACATACAAGCTTGTATTTGAGATTAATATGCTATCATCATTACTTACCCTCAAAGACTTACATGAAGAGTATCTAAGCTCCTCTCAAAAACTTCCCAAGCTATCATTTTTTTTTTACTCCTAGCTGAGATCTGTCACGGTGTTCTACAAATAAAGTAACAAAGACTGGAAACCAGCCATTTACAGAAACAGCTGAAGCATTGGGTAGGTCCATGCATTTTGTAGATTAGGATTTAAGGCTCACAGCAATATGACATTTGTCTACATTGCACGTGTTGCAGTACCGGCATATGGCAATGTTTTGACTTAGCTGAGCTTGACTTCTTCCAAGCTGTTAACTTTCATCTTGCTGTTGTAGCTCTACAGAGCGAGACACCAGAAAATGAAGAAACTAAACCTTACTTTCAAACACGAGACCGACTCTCACAGGAGTCTGACGTCAGGGTCCTGGACAGAAACAAACACCTCCTCTCCTGCTGTTCGGGGGAGTCTCGTACATCAGACAAGCTTTCACGCGTAACGCACGGGTGACGGGACGGTAAACCGAGGGTGACGCTAGACGTGACGTCACTCTAGCCACAAGGAACAGCTATGCACCGAGGTGGGTTTCGGTAGACCAAGACAAGCTGCTGGAAAGCGACCTCCCTCGCGCACCCGCCTGCCTCCGTTCACCGGCACGGGCTGGCACCGTGGTGCGCCCGTTCTCCCGCGGGAGACCCGCAACCCCCGTGTCACCGCCCAGCTCCCACCCGCCAGCTCCGGGCACGCCTGGGGGGTCGCATCTCGCTCCTCCGCGCCTCAGCGCGCAGCTACAGCGGCCGCGCTCCCGGCCGCTCGCCCGGGCAGCCGAGCCGCCCCGCCGCCACCGCATTCCCCGCATTCCCGGGGCGGAAAGCGCCCGGGGCCGCTGCCCCTTCCTCCACCGCCGGGGCCCGCGGGCAATCGGCCCCGGGCAACCCGCCCAGAGGAGGCAGCGCCCGGCGGGGGCCTGGCCCGAGGGCAGGGCGGCACAGCACCGGAGGGAGGACAAGACCGGGCCCGGAGCAGGGGTCGCGGGAAGAACTGGCGGGACGGGGCCCACGCGAAACACGGAGGCGGGGGAGGGGGGGGGGCGAGGGAAGCCACTCCCGGCGCGACAGCGGGAAGAGGACGCGGCGCCCGCGCTCACTTGCAGCACCGAAGTGCACACCCGCGCCGTTCCCTCCCCAGGCAGGCCGTGCGCCCGCCGCCCCGCCCTCGGCTCGTCCCGCCTCGGCCAATGAGGCGGCGGCGGTGGTTAACCCCTGGCTGGGCGGCGCGGCGCGGGCGGAGCGGAGCAGGAAGCGCCGAGGGAAGGCGGCAGGGAGGCCGCCGCCGCGCTGAGGAGGAGGAGGAGGAGGAGGAAGAGGGAGGCGTTGGGAGCCCGGCCGCCGCCGCCTTCGCCTCTTCCTTCCGCCCGCTGTGGGGAGCGAGGCGCGCGGGAGGCACCTGTCACAGCCGCCAGGGCGAGCGCGGCGTCCGCCACGGTGAGAGGCGGCGGCGGCAGGAGAGGCCCGGCACGGCACGGCACGGCACGGCGGCGGCAGCAGGACAGGCCCAGCGCGGCACGGCAGCGGCCTCGGCGGGGCTGGCTGGGGGACGGCTGCGGAGATGATGCCGGTGAGTGGGAAGGGGCTGAGTTCGCGTCGTCGCCTTCCCGGCCTGGCGCCGCTCTGCCGGGCGGTGGGACGCCTTGTCTTTTCCTGCGGGGCCGGCGGCGGCGGATGGAGTGCGCGGCGCCGCCGCCGTCATCCCCCGCCTATGCCCCAGCCAGCCGGGGCAGAGGGCGACGGTGCTGCGGAGACGCCGTCAGGCTCGCCGCCGGGCGTGGGGCCGCCGATCACCGCCGTCCCTGGCTTCTGGGGGGACGCGACCTACTCCCGCTCCTCCCCTCAGCGCGGGGCTGCCGCCCCCCTCCGCCGGCCGAGCCGCTCTCGGCGTTGCACCGGCCGTGACAGGTCGAGGGCTGCGTCCCCCCGGGCTCTGCCCTCGCGTCTGTCTGGCGGGGCTCCTTCCCGCTCCCCGGCGCCCTCTCGGCCCGCGGCAGTTTCGCCGGGGGGCAGCGGGAGCGCAGGTTTCGCTGTCCGGGTATCGGCCGGCGGGAGCACCGGCTGCTGGCCGCCGAGGCCCGGTGTGACCCGTGGGTGGGTTTTCTGTGTTTGTGCGAGTGGGTGTGCGTGGGGGCTATGTTTGTTTGTTTTGGGTTTTTCCTTCCAAACACCGATTTTTCGCCACCCGGGTATGGGGAAGGGTTAACCAGTCCCGGGGCAGGCGGCTCCGGCCCTTCGGCCGGCTGTCAGGCAAGTGCAGGCGGCAGCTTCGTGTCAGCCTCGCCACCTCTGAGGGAAAGGCGGTCTCCCTCCTCGGTTTCTGCCACCTCTTTTGTGAAACCGTCGCTTATTTATCGAAGATAAAACCTTTTATTTCCCCGCAAGCAACCTTGGTTGTCTTCTGTGACAGAATCTCTCTCCGTTTCCTTCCCCTCTCTTTCCCTCCCCCTTTTGCTGTGGGCTGATGCAGTGGTCAGAAGAGTTATTCTTGATGACTGTTCGTTTTATGACAGGATCCTCTGAGTAATAAACAATTACATTCTTTTTGCTGATTTCTTTCAAACTCTGTTTGATCTCAAATGTGGGTTTATGAGATACTCCCTTATACGGAGTATATTTCCCCTGTTTTCTCTAATTCCTATAGAAATGAGCTTTTTATTTACAGTTCCTCTGCAGTGTTTGCAGCCAAAGCACTGCAGCAGAATGCTTTTTGGTGAGAATATTAAAGATGTCTTTTACAAAATTTCATTGCTCTGACTTTGTTTAATGATGGAGAGGAGGAAATAAATAGCTCAAACTAGACGTAAAATTTCAGACTGAAGAGTGCAGGCAGTGTTTAAAAACCAGGTATTATGATAAGCTTTTTAACATGATGTGCTTTTTAACTCCCAACCACTGGGTACCAAAATAATGTATTGTTACTGTACAAGAATTTCAGTGCACTAGGCACACTAGAAACCAGCAACAAAGTTCACTGAGTTACAGGCTGGTTCTATAAACATATGGATGTTAGCTTGTGAAAAGAAACAATGTGACTGTCAGCTTTTTCAGCTTCCATCACAACTTGGGTTATGATTTACATTCATGAAATTCTTATGGAAAACGTAGCATGCCAATGACAGGCTAAGTCAGAACAAATGTATTTGCTTCCCGTTACTAACCCGTGTGTGGGTTTCAGGCTGATGTCATAACTTCCGTAGTGCAGTGATTGACTTTTTATAAAAAGTTGGGGTTTTGTTTTGTTTTTTTTACCTGTTTGAGTGTTTCTGCCAGTTTCTCGTGTTACCTTCATCGTTGTTTAAATGTAGCAGTTGTTTGTGCTTATTGGAAGGTGTTATAAGATTCAGACTTTTTATTATATGTTTGAAACATACTTCAAAGCATTTTTAATATTGATGGCTGAATTTTAATAAAAACAAATTACCTTGCTACAGTGGTAGTAATGTTGTAGATTAGAGCTTACTGAGTCTGAATCCTAAAATAATAAATATTTTACTTTTCTGAAGAGCTTTTAGATGCTGTTATGGACAGTCTGTCATAAGGTAGTCAGGAATATGTATATTTAAATGGACACTGTGACAGTGCCTTTAGTCTTCCAGTTTCTCATCCCAGCTCTTTTATTTCTAGACTGCAAGGATGAAAAAAAACAACCCCATTTACTGGAATAATCAACATGTATTATCAAAATAATGTGAACATATGGCTGGAAAACTGGACCAAATGTTTTGGGTTTTTTTACTGGAGATTTTGTATTCTGAAAAGACAAAAGCTAGTGATCTAACTTGTTATGTGGTGGAATTCCTTGAATTCATATTCATAGAAGCTTTTTTCTTCCCTGATTCTATTTTTTTTGTATAATTAACAGAAATATATAATAGCAAGAGTAGACACTTGAATACTACTAGACTTGAACTGTTGTAACAAGTGGGTATCACTACAGTTTTGTGTCAACAAATTAAAATGAGATGTTATCAGACTTTTCTAGTTTCTTATGACTTGCATGTATCAGATTTGAAGTAATTGGTTGAGGCCA
Source organism: Balaeniceps rex (assembly GCA_013401315.1). Taxonomy (NCBI): domain Eukaryota; kingdom Metazoa; phylum Chordata; class Aves; order Pelecaniformes; family Balaenicipitidae; genus Balaeniceps; species Balaeniceps rex. The sequence continues at coordinate 32,932 of VYZW01017115.1, forward strand.
TTTTTGGATTGGCAGTTTTTTTACATTCCGTTACAACCATTTTTAAGAATGAAGTCATATCTGAAGCATAGAAAGTGGAAGGATCTATTTTCCTCTTTTCCTGTGTTTTGTTGTTGGTGATTTTTTTTCTCTACATGGAGAATAGAGTTACTTCCGAGAGGTTTTTATCAGTTATGATTTCTTTTGTGACGAGGATACCTCCTTCTTTGTCCTTTAACATCCTTTCCGTGTAAGTTCATATTGCCTATTCTACTTTGTTTTTGAAAAATATAAAAATAACTGTATTCTTGGTCTTGAACACAGTTGGGCTTCAAGAAGTAATAATGATGTGGACTACACTTTTCTCACCCGTTCTTTTTTGCTTTGCTGACAAGGCACATCCATCATAAACTCTTCCACTGCCTTCAGGACATAAGGGCTATATGTATGACGAGTTTATGATGCTACACTCAATATCACCTCTACTAAGGAACTTACTAAAAGAGTTGCTATAAGTATGCCTTGAATATAGTGATGTTTTTTTCACTGAAAAAAAGGTTAGTATTTATTGCATTCTTAGAATAAAATGTGTAAACCCGGAACTATGCGATATCCTTTCAAACAGGAAATCTTTTGGGTTAAAACAGCCACAGTTGTATTTTGTTTGCAAAAATACTGTAGATGTAGCTCCTCTTTCAGCCACATAATCTGTAACGTGTTTGGAGGAGCCTAATTACCTTCTTTTTATTTTTTTTCCTTTTTTTTCTTTTATTCTGCCCCAATAGGGTTTTTTTGGTAGGACTTTAGATTTTGGTTTTGGAAGAGTGTTGGAAATTTTTCCTTAAATAATGCAATAAATGCTTTTTCTTCTTGGATGGTAGTTCCAGAATTGCCTCTGCTGACAAGTTTAGCCATATTCCTTGGACACTAGGGTGCAGACAAGAAAAAGCCACCTATGAGGAGCACTGTTTTCCTGCTTAAGAAGAGATACTGTGGAAGAAGGAACTGCTGCAGTTGAGAAGTATATAATACTTCCTATTTCTTAGCTAAATTTTGGGTATCATTCTTTTACAGTATATGTGAGGTAACATACCATGCCAAAGGCATAGAACTATGTAGAGTTTGTACACCATCAGTAAGGTGATAGGAGAGGTAATGGTGGATGTTGTGTAAGAAATTGTGATGGACTGAACCTCTTAGGAAGAATAGTTAGTATTGCATATTCCCTTAGACCTATTGCTGCAGAGCTTTTCTGGTTTTGCTGTTAACTTAATTTGGAGAAATGAATATCAGTGAGGTTGCAGCCAGCATTGACATTTTTGAGCGCATCTAGGAAGAACCTTGTGGGACTTTGTGCAAGGCTTAGAGTCAAAGACTTGTTGGTTGTGTCTATTTTTATGTGTAGGATTGGGTGGTTGTGTTTGTTGTTTTAATAGAAGTGAGAGTGAAAAGTTTGGAGAGTGTTTAGTGATTTTTTTGTCTAGTTAATTTTGTGTGATACCACAACTCTTCTCCAAAGATGACCATGACTGATGCATATTTTATGTTAGACTAGACAATATACAAGTGGATCTCGAGTACTACACTGTGCATTAATATCTTCTTAATTGCTACATATGTTCCTGACCTATGAAGACAGGTAACATGACTGACAAAACACAAACCAAAGATGAATATCTGCAGTAGTTAGTTTTGAATTAAGCTATCTTCCAGGTGAATTAAGAAAAAGGGCTTTTTGTTGGGTTTTTGTTTTGTTTTGTTTTATTTTGTTTTTAGTGAGTACACACGTGTCATGTATTCAGTCTAAAACCTTTCCCAAAAAGTCTGAAGTGGGCATTGCTTATTCCTAATTTAAAACCAAAAAATTTTCAAATCAGTGTACACTGTTCTCTTCCCTTAGGAAGGTCACTACTAATATAATGCTACATTGTAAAAGTCTAAAGGGAGGTGTGTTACTTGAATACACTTAAATTAATATTAGGAATTTTCAGTGATGTTGAGATAAAATATATTGCAATTAATTCAGAGCTGTATAGTTATCAGCAATACTGATATCATCCTTGTTTGCTGAATAAATCTGAACTGACTGTAGAGAATAATTTGCAAGTTTATCAGCCATGATTAATGAAGTTGTTTATTGCAACAAAGCTTAAAGGCCATTTCATGTTTTTTTGGATCATGTCACTGTTTTTTTAGGATGATAGAATATGGCCTATTCTGTGGTAAAAATAAGTTCATCAGCTTCACCATCTCACTGAAAAGTACTATTCATAGGCTACTCTGTTAATAGAATATTTAAATATATTTAATATACGCTTGTGGATTCTAATGAAACATATGAGAAAGGAGGGAAAGGATACTCTCTATTAATTTCTCTTCATAGATTAACATAGATGAGATTGTTGCCCACTGCAGACTTTAGAGAGAATAGGTAGTTATTTGACAACAAAATGCCATTCCACCAGATCGAGTTATGTTAATCTAACAAATTCACATTTGATGTGTAATATAGGCCTTCTTACTATATTATAAAAAAACATTCTACCTTATTATTTTATTTATATTAATATATCGTAGAGCTGTGGAACAGCCCCCATTATGTTAAGAGTTGTCCATACATAGAATAAAGGCAGTGCCTTTTTTTGAAGAGTTTGCAGTCTAATGCTTGGTATTAAAATCAAAGCTCACATTTATTATCTTTTTAAACATTCAGGGGTTTTTAGATCTACTTTTTTTGGTCCTTGAAAGCTGGAGGCAGCTTCGGAAATAAAAAATAATTGTTGAGAATGGAGGTTTGAAGAAGCAAACAAATTATTGCCTAATTGTGGGGGGAGAAGGTGCCTTGCTCCCTCTCCATCATGACTCACTGCTGGAATTTACAAGTCTTACATGTTTGTCTAAATTAAAAGCTTAGTATTACCATACATTAATTACTAGCACAGGATAGCTCAATATACTTCAACTCTAACTGAATATGCTAGCCTGGGATATAGGAGATTCATTCCTGGGCTTGTGTCAGACCCCAGCAAAGTGAGATTTTTTTTTTTTTCTTAACTTGGAAAATGATATTATTAGGTGCTTTCAAATGTCTTTAAAATCTTTCTTCACTTCTTTTATGAACAGCTTTTCCATCAGTCTTGAATCCTGTGTCTCACTGATTCTTAAATGATAAGATTTTTAGGTAAATAAATATTATAAAATATTAATTTTAACACTTCAGGTTGGTACATTTTTCTGGTAGTTTGGAAATCTGTCATTAGAATCAATTAAACTTGGAAGCATGCAATAGTCTCTAATGTATTAGGCAATATATCTGTGGAACGTACTCAATGTTTTGAGCTTCTGAAAGCAATTTTTTTTATAACAGACAATAATAGGATTATATTGTGCAACAACAGACACCATCTTTCAGAAGTAGATTTGTGTGTCAAAAGCAACAATACTACCAGGAGGACAAAGCGTAAATTCTATGATAATTCAAAGGACAAACAAGAATATGAACTGCTTAATAGAGGAAGAGAATTGTTTTGAGCATCACTTTTCAGTCACTTTACCTAGATTTTAAGTCATTCTATTCGTTTTCTTAAATCGTGCTTAGAAGCAAGTACACGTAACCTTGCTTGTATGGGAGAGTGCAGGTTTATCATTGTGGTGCAGTAGGATGTTGGAGCAACTGAATTCCTTTCAGGGCTGAGGCTTCACAATAGGGATGAGCTGGGTTAACCATTTCCTGTGGCCGGTGGAAGAGGCTGTTTCCTCTTCCTTGCTGCTCATTCTCACCATTTGCTTTGAATGGACTGCACTGCTTGTCTCAGTAAACTGATCCAGGTCACTAAAAATGTAAAAAATAGTTGTGTCCAAAGAATGCTGAAGAGGTAGATGTACATGCAGGTGTGTGTGTATATATATGTGTATATGTATATATTTTGCCAGGCTAGTGCGTTAAGTCAGCTCACATTGTGACTGTTGTATTGTCTGTGCTGATACAGGAGGGAGCAGATCGCTTGGCTGAGATTGATAATGGAGAAGGGGATAAAGAAGTGGAATCTCTCCCTTTCAGTATTTTTGTTTATTCAGTTTAGTTTATTGTGGAGCTGTACCCCAGGCAATGTATTTTGAATTTTGTTCTCTGGCTATTTAGCAGGTGAGTAGAACAGTGAAATGAAACTAAAGATCTCTGCAGTGCAGTAACATTGTTACTTCAGAGATAAGTTATGGTTTCACCAGTTTTCACATCTTTATTGGGTATCCAGTAACACTTCATATTTTCCGTGAAACAAGAGCAAGTAAGGGATATTGGTTTTTTTGGTAAACTGTGTGGTCTTTGAGGAAATCTTGAAAAACAAATATAAAGTTGGGACCAAAAAAAGGAAAACCAATAAAACTTAGGTCAGCCATCATTTTTTCCCCCACTTTGCCGTATTGCATTCCTTCTGGTTTCTGCCTGTTATTTTCTTATTCTCTAAGATTCATAGTGTAATTTAGCCTAGTTCTTCAGTAGTGAAAGTACAATTAAGATTTTTTTAGTTTCCAATTCATTGCTTTGCTTAGCTGCAGAATTCTATTTATGTGCGAGGAGACTGTAGCTATAAAACTAGTATTTTATTTAAAGAA
>VYZW01017115.1:43473-57605 GCA_013401315.1 Balaeniceps rex
TCCATTTAAGTAGTCTTTCACTGTAGTTGTTGCACAGAAACTATTCTTAGGTTTTAGCTCTACACAATATTTTTATATTCACTACTATTTACAACTGTCCACATGAAGAATATTTTAAGGATGGTTCTTCAGAGTATAATAAAAACATCAAAAGAGAAATCTTGGCTACCAGAAAAGACTGGACTTAACTCTAAAACCTGGACAAAGGACAGAATTATAAAAAAGAAGGTGGGATTACTTTGCTTTTTGTGTATTTGCTGTAAAATTAAGCATTTTAGGATTTCTTTTTGTAAAACCAAAAAATATATCCTTATCATGGGTTAGAATGTGTGTATGTGGGATTCTTACTTGAAGATCAGAGATTATTGTCTTATATGGGTTTCTTCTGAAGGTCTATTCTAAGTAGCTCGATGCATTTTTTACTTGCATTACAACAAAGCCCAGAAGCTACAGAGCACGGTTGGAGTTGGTTGAGCTGGCAGGGGGATGGTCAGTGCTCCCAGGAATGCAAAACACATCAAATGGGCATGGATGGTGCTGTTGTTCTTGGGTTGGATAGGAAAAGGCAGATTACTGAAGATGCGCATTTCCTGTAAGGCAGAAATAATCGAGTGGTCCAAAGAGTCACTCAATGAAGTCAAGTGCCGTTTTACCATTGACTTCTCAGGGAGCAGCACACCCATACACGTGGCNTTATTGGTTTTGATTCAGCCAAAGTGGAGATTTGAGACTAAAACAGAACAGCTTTTGATTTTTAAATCTGCCATTTAAAAACTAAAGAAATGCACTGGAAAGAGTTATTTTCTATTGTGTGCAGTTTCCACTCTGATGGAAGGAAAACTCTGCAGACTGCCTGTTGAATCCCAAAGGATGTATTCACTTTTCACTTTTTATATTTTTGCCAAGCCAGATAACGTTACATCTAAGATTGAATGGTTGGTATTCCCTGAAAGCAGTACACTAAACAATCAGTATTTTGTTAATGCTTTCCGCTCAGTGGGAGAAAGCTGTGGCAGTCCCTTCTTGTTTCACTCTATTGAAAATAAAAGGAAAGAGTAGAGCTGATTCCGGTTGCAACATTGCATACCGATGTGCGTCTGTAGATTTCACAAAAGTTGTTCCTTGTTTGTAAAATGAAAAAGTGATGTTTGGTGCTGCAAATCACCTTTATTAATTGACAAAAAGCATGATGTCTTTAGTAAAAATACTGTGTTGGTTGGTTTGGTTTTGTGGGGTTTTTTATTTGTTTGTTTTGAGTTTTGGTTTGGTTTTTGTTTTGGTTTGGCTTGTTGAAAAGTTGTAAATAGAGGCAAATGTCTGTCTTCATATCCTATCCTTTTTTAAATGAGACTATTTTCAAGGCAGTAGGTAGGTCAGGCTTTTCTGGAATTCAGTGGATTTTGGATGACTTTGCTGTAGTTGTTGACAAGGTCGAACACAAGACTGTAGAAACATCAGCACCTCCCTTTCCATAGCCTTGGCCAAAATATTTTTAATAATTTGAGAACACTCAGTTCTGCGATACAAATTCTGTGGGACACTTTTGTTGCATGTGGATTTTGAAGGCTAAGTTGTCTTTCAGGAAAATTAACCCAAAACCTCATGCTTAACCCCACTCTTCAGCTTTGCCTTGTATTGTCAGAATGAGCTTTCTTTCAAAGTAAATTACAGTATTGTTAATCCCAATATGCAAAAACCTTGAATAGGACTTCTCCCCATATCCCCCACCCAATAAAAGTAAAATACTAAATTTGTTGTCTTTTTTATCTGTCATCTGGTTCTGGAGTCTTTGAGGAGGGGTTTCGTATTTTGTAGGGTTTGGGGTTTTAGGGGGTTTTGTGTGTGTGGTGTATGTTTTTTTTGGTTTGAGTTTGTGTGTGTTTTTTGGGGGAGGGGGGTGGTGTTTTGTTTTTTGTTTGTTTTGTTTTGTTTTTTAATTAACCTTTCCTTTTGGTGAACATGACTTTTTTTTTTCCTGATTAAAAAGCCGAGATTCTTATGTAATAAAATGATCTCTGAAGCTCAGTCATCTTGGATTAATTTAGTTTTGTTTTTAGTTTATTGCCAGTTCACCTGAGTTTACTGCAGATTTTATAGCACTACAGTTGCGTTGTTCTTGAGCAACACATCTTCTGCAATGACTTGGAAAGTAAGATATTTTATAGAATTTTTTAACATATTATTCATATCTCATCAGCTGATGAAATTGGCAGTTAATATTTTAGGACTGTTGTTTCTAGCTTGTCATGCATTTGATGTGTGACGTGCTGGTTACCTTGACAGATATGAAAGATTTAGACCTCTGAACATTAGCACTAACTTGTGTTTGTGGTCTTGTACAATGAGATGCGGTTATAGTGCCACAGTGATTCCTCCCTCCTTTTCCCTGGGGACTACAGGGCCACACCTGACCCTGTACTGGGGGTCCCTACTTAACTCTCTGAACCCTTTGGTTTGGAGGATCCTGGGTTGGAGATGTGAAGAATAGTAGAAATGTTTATATTTTATCAAACTAGAGCTGTCAGAGTTTATGGGCTCTCAGAGCTTATGGACAAATGGACTTCAGGAAGGATGACTGCACCACTGTAGCTGTTGTTTTGATCTGGAGTCTCACTGTCCCCTGAACTTCTGACTTTTCCTGAGTATTACTAGTGTTCCATGCATTTGCAAATGCAGCATCTGCTGCAGTTTTCTAAAAAGAGTTTTGCAAGAATCCATTGTTTAAGGAATTCTCATATTAATAAGCCTAAACAACTATTAAAATATTTAGTTATAGCAGAGGTATTTGCTAGTTTCTTAAATAGCTTAGCAATTTCTTTTACTTTTTCATTTAATAATCAGCACAAAATTGGTATGCCTGCTGATTTTAATTTTTTTTCCAAGGTGCTCTAGATAAATCTCATTGAAATTAGGCAGGCAGTACTAGATGAGGTATGTCATCCTAAGATTCACAGACAAAAACATTCTAAAAGATAAAAAAGAGTATCCTTAATGAAGCCAATTAGTGTCAGAAAAACTCTGGTACTTCTTCAGAGCTACTTGATTTGAAGATCGCTCTTCTGTTCTTGGTTGATAGACGGCAAAGACTCATTTGCAATGGTCCTACAACAAATCAGAGAATACTTACTTGCAAGGTGAGAATACTTACTTCTGTGAATTAAGTTGTCATGAGCCGTGTAAGGGGTTTAGGAAATCCAGCATCAACTGATTTGAGCAGAGAGTCTCTCAAGAAGAGGCTTCAACTTCCACGTTTTAATAATAGTTGGGTACACCATGAAAGACAGAGTATGGCCCACAGTCTTTTAAACAGTGGAAGAAAACAAAATTTCAAAGCCTTGTTCTGGAAAGAATAAAAATCTCTCTCATTTGTAATGTACGTTGCCTAATAGAGAAATGTGCTCAGCAAGAACTTGTCGGCGTACCTAGAATTATCCCTGTGTTCTAAAGTCTCTTACATGGTAACTAGTGCCTTGACAGTCCTTTGGTAGAATTACTTGCGTCAAGGAGCAACAAGATCTCTTGCTGTTTCTCCAGATGTACAAATTTAGGAATCAAGCCAACAGATAATACGATGCAGGGATGTTGAACTCATTCTGAAGCAAGTGCCAAATTACATTTTCCACTAGAAAACATCACAAGAGGCATGTTTTATAGATTTCTCTAACTTCAGGCTGTGTTGCTTTAGCTAATGACATTAAATATTGCACTTGGACAGATTTCCTTTTAAATTAATAGTTTTATTTGTAATGCAACCTCTTTTATTCTTTTAACTTGTCTCTTTTCAGGTATACCCATTTTCCCTTCTGTAACCACATGTTTACTGCCCATCTTTTAAATTAATTTATCCAAATCTCAGCTCCTGCTTGCTTTTAACAGAACCATCTGAATCTAAAAGAAGGCATTCCAATGTTGTGACAACACACAGTTTCTATAAAGATAATGTCTGGAGAGCTGGCGGTGGTTTAGTACCGTAGATTGACTGTGACTTCTAATATAACAAAGTATAGCCTAAAACCTGATATAGGATTATAATGTCTAAATGATCGTGTCACCCTTCTGTCTTAGGCAGATGCTAGAAACTTAATGTTTGTTAGGTCAGTTGTTTTGTTAGCCCTATTCATATATTGCTCCTCTCAGCCTGTAGAACACCCATTTGAGTCTGTGGGTTGCTTGTGTTGTTTACAGAAGTGAACTTTTACTTGCTATTGATTTAATTAGGTATTGTTTTCCTAGAGCTCTGGAAGTCCTTCAATTAACTACTACAATACCTTTCATTTAATAATCTATGGATCTATCTTGCTCAGTTGAATATATTTAAATATGTGATGATAGTTGCTGTTTCCTTCCTCTAGCAAAAATGTTGGCTTATTTCTCTGCCCTACAAAAAGCCTGCCACTGAAAGAGTAAGAGGTTTCAAATTCCAGATCTACAATTGATGCTGTAGCTTTTTATCTTTCAGTAACAAAGACCAAGAAAGTGTCATAAGTATCCCTTCAGCAAATAATATCAAGTAGGTATAGGTTTTTGAAATAGTCTGGATCCTGTTGAACACCTGCTGTCAGACATGAAAACTCATTTACTGAAGAGGGCAAAGGCAACAGTCCTGAAAGTCCTGAGAGGAATCGTCTGTGGTTTTTTTCAGTTCTTTAAGCCATTGCATACATGTAGGCCTTGAAAAATTGTAGGAAAATCTTGTTTAAGGATTTCTTTTAATGCTATGCTTCCACATTTCTATAAGAGGAGTGAATTTTTTTTTTTTTTTAATTAAAGTGATTTCTGTGCTCTAGCAAGAGAAGTAATTTTATACCCCATCACTAAGTCTGTTGGTACAACTATTGTTTGAGGAGACTATTTTTTTTCTCCTGGTTATGTTTTCTGTAACCAGATTGTCTTGTGCAGAGCCTGATGAAGGTGGATCTCAAGGTGAACCAATTTTTTTTTTTCTTTCAGTGATTGCAAAATGGCAAGTTAATGCAACTAGTGTATGAGCTTATGCAAAAGATGCTTTTGTGAGATTAGTTAAAGTACATTTAAACCACTAAATTTCCAGATTTGGTCAAAATTGCAAATGTTATCCAAGAATAATATTAACTTGTTTGTATTTTTGAGTAACCTTATAAATGCTTAAGTTTATCAATAGTGAAATCTATGGGTTTAATGTTTGTTAGTAGCCCATAGCTGAATGCTATACATTTTTAGTGTCTTGAGAATTGCTCCCAAGGCCATAGGGAGGCAGTTGGCTCCAAATTTGAAAGTGTAGTAGGAAACATGCTATTGGCTTCACAAGTCTGCATTTTGGCAGAAACTTTACTCGTTTTTGTATTCTTTGCAAACTGAAGGCTGTTGGTTGCACTACCTTTGTGAATTTTACTAATACAGTCAAAAGGCATCGCTGGGCTTTAAATTTTGGCATGAACTCAAAGTCTGTACAGCTTGGATGTGAGGAGGTTGTGAGGAAATGTGTTCAGAAATATGGAAACTGAATGCAGTTATTTCTCACCCCATATATGGGGAAAAGATGTTAAAGGAAAGAAATCTCCTGATGAAAAACACAGTAATCAATAATGAATGTGCAGTATGTCTTGATGCTCTTATTTGAAATAAGAGTCCTAAACATGTTGCAAGAAATTCTTCAAGACATCTATTTTTGAAAAGAACAGTTTCTTTCTGAGCGTAAATCATTATTGGAACAAAGCATGCTGGTGAATAACTTGTTATTAGACGGACTTCAAAAGTTTCTTTTTAATATAAGGAAGTGTAATGGTTTAATCTTATTACTGGTTTTCTGGGGTTTACATATAATAATCAACACCAGAGACTTACTTGGGATTGGTTTGTCCTGAAATCTCAACAGTGTAAAGAAATACTCATGACATGAGTCAAGAATGTATCTTTAGATGACTTTAATTAAAACTGTTTTGTGGTTATAATTTCATAGTCTGGTTTCTTTTAAAATGTAATTGCTTAAAGCTTCACAGGTAGCCTGGAAGGAATACAGAGAAATTGTCAGAGCAGCCAGGGATCAGGTTAGGAAAGCTAAATCCCTGATAGAATTAAATCTGGCCAGGGACATCCAGGGCAACAAGAAAAGCTTCTATAGGTATGTCAGTGATAAAAGGAAGACTAGGGAAGATGTGGGCCCTCTCCTGAAGGAAATGGGAGACCTGGTTACCCGGGATATGGAGAAGGCTGAGGTACTCAACAACTGTTTTTCCTCAGTCTTCACCAGCAAGTGCTCAAGCCACACTGCCCAAGTTGCAGGAGGCAAAAGCAGGGGCTGCGAGAATGGAAGAACCGACCACTGTAGGAGAAGATCAAGTTCGAGACCATCTAAGGAACCTGAAGGTGCACAAGTCCATAGGACCTGATGAGATGCATCCATAGGACCTGATGAGATGCATCCGCAGGACCTGAGGGAACTGGTGGATGAAGTTGCTAAGCCACTATATTTGAGAAGTCATGGCAGTCCAGTGAAGTTCCCACTGAGTGGAAAAGGGGAAACATAACCCCCATTTTTAAAAATGCAAAAAAGGAAGACCCAGGGAACTACAGGCCAGTCAGTCTCACTTCTGTGCCTGGCAAGATCATGGAACAGATCCTCCTGGAAACTATGCTAATGCACATGGAAAATAAGGAGGTGAGTGTTGACAGCCAACATGCTTCACTAAGGGCAAATTGTGCCTGACAAATTTGGTGGCCTTCTACAACAGGGTTACAGCGTTGGTGGATAAGGGAAGAGCAACTGACGTCATCTACCTGGACATGTGCAAAGCATTTGACACTGTCCCGCACGACGTACTTGTCTCTAAATTGGAGAGACATGGGTTTGATGGATGGACCACTCAGTGGATAAGGAATTGGCTGGATGGTCACACTCAAAGAGTTGCAGTCAACAGCCCAGTGTCCAAGTGGAGACCAGTGACAAGTGGCGTTCGTCAGGGGTTGGTATTGGGACTGGTGCTGTTTAACATCTTTGTCAGCGACATGGATTGAGTGCATGCTCAGGAAGTTTGCTGACGACGCTGAGCTGTGTGGCGCAGTCAACATGCTGGAGGGAGGGATGCCATCCAGAGGGACCTTGACAGGCTTGAGAGGTGGGCCCGTGTGAACCTCATGAAGTTCAACAAGGCCAAGTGCAAGGTCCTGCACATGGGTCAGGGCAATCCCAACCACAAATACAGGCTGGGCAGAGAATGGATTGAGAGCAGCCCTAAGGAGAAGGACTCAGGGGTGTTAGTTGATGAGAAGCTCAACATGACCTGATGATGCATGCTTGCAGCCCAGACAGCCAACTGTATCCTGGGCTGCATCAAAAGAAGCATGACCAGCAGGTCAAGGGAGGTGATTCTCCCCCTCTACTCCGCTCTGGTGAGACCCCAGCTGGAGTACTGCGTCCAGCTCTGGGGCCCCCAATATAAGAAGGACGTGGACCTGTTGGAGCGAGTCCAGAGGAGGGCCACAAAGATGATCAGAGGGCCGGAGCACCTCTCCTATTGAAGACAGGCTGAGAAAGTTGGGGTTGCTGAGCCTGGAGAAGAGAAGGCTGCGGGGAGACCTTATAGCAGCCTTCTAGTACCTGAAGGGGGCCTACAAGACAGCTGGCGAGGGACTTTTTACAAGGGCATGTAGTGATAGGACAAGAGCTGATGGCTTTAAACGGAAAGAGGGTAGGTTTAGATTAGATATAAGGAAGAAATTCTTCACTGTGAGGGTGGTGAAACACTGGAACAGGTTGCCCAGGGAAGCTGTGGATGCCCCATCCCTGGAAGTGTTCAAGGCCAGGTTGGATGGGGCTTTGAGCAACCTGGTCTAGTGGAAGGTGTCCCTGCCAATGGCAGGGAGCTTGGAACTAGATGATCTTTAAGGTCCCTTCCAACCCAAACCATTCTATGATTCTATGATTCATCTAATTAAGCATATAATCTTAAAAAGGGACAATGTTCATACTGCAAATAAAGTTAAAATTCTGCTTTAGTGTTTGAAATATGCAACTAGAATTTCTACAGCTGTAGCTGATGCAAGATTTATGTAATGGCATGAATTCCAAGCAAGCAAACTTGCATGAGATAATTGATAATTTGTAACTTTTTTCTCTGCACATTCTACGCGCAGGGTTATGCGTATTAGTATGTCTCATCACCAAAGGGATGATCTTTCACCTCTTCACATTTTGCTTGCATCTCATTCTGTAATTTTTCTAGTAACTGAAAACCTCAGTCTTAATCAAAGTTCATATTTGATTGATGGGGCTTTGACATTTCAGTAAGATATGGTTTTGGACATTTCGGTTAAAACTCTATTGTAGTAGCACCTTANCTAAGGAGAAGGACTCAGGGGTGTTAGTTGATGAGAAGCTCAACATGACCTGATGATGCATGCTTGCAGCCCAGACAGCCAACTGTATCCTGGGCTGCATCAAAAGAAGCATGACCAGCAGGTCAAGGGAGGTGATTCTCCCCCTCTACTCCGCTCTGGTGAGACCCCAGCTGGAGTACTGCGTCCAGCTCTGGGGCCCCCAATATAAGAAGGACGTGGACCTGTTGGAGCGAGTCCAGAGGAGGGCCACAAAGATGATCAGAGGGCCGGAGCACCTCTCCTATTGAAGACAGGCTGAGAAAGTTGGGGTTGCTGAGCCTGGAGAAGAGAAGGCTGCGGGGAGACCTTATAGCAGCCTTCTAGTACCTGAAGGGGGCCTACAAGACAGCTGGCGAGGGACTTTTTACAAGGGCATGTAGTGATAGGACAAGAGCTGATGGCTTTAAACGGAAAGAGGGTAGGTTTAGATTAGATATAAGGAAGAAATTCTTCACTGTGAGGGTGGTGAAACACTGGAACAGGTTGCCCAGGGAAGCTGTGGATGCCCCATCCCTGGAAGTGTTCAAGGCCAGGTTGGATGGGGCTTTGAGCAACCTGGTCTAGTGGAAGGTGTCCCTGCCAATGGCAGGGAGCTTGGAACTAGATGATCTTTAAGGTCCCTTCCAACCCAAACCATTCTATGATTCTATGATTCATCTAATTAAGCATATAATCTTAAAAAGGGACAATGTTCATACTGCAAATAAAGTTAAAATTCTGCTTTAGTGTTTGAAATATGCAACTAGAATTTCTACAGCTGTAGCTGATGCAAGATTTATGTAATGGCATGAATTCCAAGCAAGCAAACTTGCATGAGATAATTGATAATTTGTAACTTTTTTCTCTGCACATTCTACGCGCAGGGTTATGCGTATTAGTATGTCTCATCACCAAAGGGATGATCTTTCACCTCTTCACATTTTGCTTGCATCTCATTCTGTAATTTTTCTAGTAACTGAAAACCTCAGTCTTAATCAAAGTTCATATTTGATTGATGGGGCTTTGACATTTCAGTAAGATATGGTTTTGGACATTTCGGTTAAAACTCTATTGTAGTAGCACCTTAAATGTAGCAAGCTCCTGGGACTCCCAAGTCAGCAAAATCAAGGATGGAAGTTATCAAACTTCTTGGAAGATGATGAGGTTTCTATTGTGCAAGAGGGATTTACTTTGAAGAAGTCTTTGCTGATTGTTCTTGTCTTGGCGTTGTAGGCACCACTAAGTGCTCTGAAATGGCAAAGCACAAGATCATGCATGGATTTTTTGGAACTCTTTTTTAGGGGGAAAATGCATGGTGAGAAGATAATGCCTTCCAGTTCCCGTGAAACGGAAGGAATGAAGTTGGCACTTCTATCAGATATGTGTTTTGTACTTTAAGTCATTGTGTGTCACCCTCTTCATAATAAACATTTCATATGTTTGAAATGTCTGATCACTTTTCTGCTGGAAGAGGAGTTTTCTTGGTTTTGTTGTTTCTTACCTTTACACAATGAAATTTCTAGGTTGGTTTTTAAAAAAAAAAAGGCAAAGGGAAAATCTAATAAGACTAAACAGCAGTGTGTGAACTTAGCCATATTAAATATCCAGTATATTCTTAACTCACAATCATATGCTTGATAATTCTTAAATTAGCAGAAGTTATTAACACAGAAATATGTATTATCAACTATACCTTTAGGCATTCCTATATCTAGATTTGGGTAATGAGAGCAATGGATAGCACAAAGGGAAAATTTCATGGTTTTCATTTTCTTGGGATGTGATTTTTTTTTTGTTCTTAACCTTTTGTTCACTGCTTGAATGATCTTCTAATCTTTCATAGATGTGACTTTTCTAAATTACTTTGTTGTTGTGGACATAAATAGGCTAGATGCAGGAAAAGTAACAATCATCTGATCCAATTTTGCCAGGAACCCTGGTTTTGAGTGGAAATATTTAGTTAAAAACCAGTTGTGTGTAAAGTAAAAAGCCAGCTGAGTAATTTCCCATCTTCACCCCCAACTCACTATTTCTCTTTTTCTAGTTGAATATATGACCATTACTATAAGAAAATAATCTTGGACTTGTTTTAAATTCTAATGTTTCAGCATGTCCTGAAATAGTTCTTGTCTGATTGCTTTCTGATAGCTTAATTCAATTTTCTGCGAGTAGGGTATCGGGAGATATATACTTATATGGACTATGTTAGCCTGAAACACCAGTATTTATTGTATCAGCTGTCCAAGTTAGTAAATTAACTTGGGCATAAGGCAATGGAGGTGTGGGTGTACAATTTATTTCTTCTCAAGCACCAGTGTTTCAGGTCTTGGTAGCATAATAGTTGAGTAAGATGTATTTCTTGTCTCCACAAAAATTGTTGTTAGGGGATCTAATTAAATGTATACCTGTCCTTTTTCATTTGGGATATTAGCTGAAGATCAAAAAAGTTGTATTTTTTTCAGTAAGATTGTAGAAAAATGGTGAGGAAAAGACTTCATTCGGCAGTTGGAGTTTTAGCTTTCTAGGCTATTTGTTAACTAAGAAACAACATGCTACATCAGCTGCCATCTTCTGGTTTTGTGGTGGTGGTCTAGTTTTATTCCAATCGTAATTGCATTGTACTAGGGGAGTGCAACTGAAGTTGCAAAACTCAAGTAGGGAAGTCAAGGTGGTTTCTAGGACAGCCTGAACAAGCTCATATAGAACAAAGGACATCAGACTCATTTGAAATATTATTTGTTTCTATATAGTAGCGTGTAAGGCATTTAGTTGTGGCCTTGTGGGATCTCTGCTGTGGTATACAAGTTATGAATGCATTGCTGCTGTACAGCTCTTGGAATCTTGGTTTGGGATGAAGTAAGAGATGAATTGGACAGTTAGAGAAACCTAAGTAGACAAAACAATATTTGTCAGCCTGACTGGCAGCACTTTTCAGTATATTGACAGCTTACTTTGTCTAGTATGTTTTGTAGCCAGAACAGCAAAGGAGGGTCTTCAAGCAAAATAATGAGGTCGCTTTGCAGGCGCATATAAGGCATGATGAACAACACAGAAGAAAGCATAAAAACACCTGTTTAGCACATGGAGAGTAGAAACTGGTGTAAAGGACCAATTCAGCATCAATTTCTTGATACGGAGTGAAAAATGATAGGGAAGAAGATTCAGGACTGATACAGAAAGGCAACACAGTCAAAGCCATAGGCATGAAGAATGATTTTTTGCTGAGTTGGGCACCGTGAGTAAAAAAGGCACACCAGTGAAAAGTTGGGAAACTGATAGGCAAGTTTCTAAACTCTGAGAGCACTAGCTAGACCAGTTGATAGAAAAAAAAAAAAAAATCTATGTCTTACATATTGTACAGCAAAACTAGAGATCGATCTAAGACACAAGACTGAGAAAATGATTGGTGTCAAAGATGCCTGTATTACAGCTCATAGTGATAGGTACCTGTGTGTTATGATGAATATGAAATCTAGGGAGTCATTGGAGAAAAGTGGCTAAGGACTGTGTTACAGCCATATGGAACTTGAATTGACAGCTAGGCATTCACAGGAGGTGATTGAAGATTGTCAACATTTCAGCTTCCTTAGCAAGAGATCAGGTCTAGAAAGATAAAACTGTCATTTCTATGGATGATGCCTATTGAAATTTTTGTAGGTGACATTATCCAGCTGTAGAAAGGGATGAGTTGATAAGTGAGGATAAAGGTCTTGTGGATTTATCCCTCTTTTCTACCTCTTTGAGAAACTGCAGGGATGATTAAGTGTGTCCTTTAAATAACACAGGAAGTATGGTTGGAAGAGGAGAATTGGGATGGGAATGGAGAAAAAGGGGAGACAACACACGAAGAGGAACACGTACAACTATTTGACAAGCGTCTGTTGGGCAGAGAAGATTTGGGTAGAGTACTGATTCTGAAGCTCTCCTAGGAGGAGGTAATCTGTAAGCTGAGAAATGAGTGAGATGACAGAATAATTGAAGGCAGGTTGTGATGTTTGCTATAGCTTATCTGGCGTGGAAAAGACCTGAACTGTGAAGGGATATGCTAGAGTTTGGGAAGAGGTTAAAAAGAAGAGTAAAAAGAGATGAGAATTCATGAAAGTTGGAATAAAGCCATTGGTTTGGTAGCTGGAGCAACAGAGGAGAGTAACACAGGTAACATCCGTGTGTGGGTTGAGGAGGAGGAGGAAAGTGTAAGATTTGGAGCTTGGTAGTCATAGTGGAAAAAATACATGATTTAGAAGCCCTGAGGTGACTTGTTCATGAGTGTTGGGTTGATCCTGTTGTGTGACATTGTGCCCAGGTATTAAAAGTTTTGAATTATTGCATTGAGAGATTATCAAAGAAATGCTACAATGGTTATGATCTCCTTTTACAAGATGGGTTTTTACAGTTGTTCCTATTTAGGAATACATATAAAATGAGAAATCAAAGGATTTACCAGTTCCCCTGTGTCCTAATCTTTGGCTAAGAATGTTTTTTCATAAAGCTAGTTTACTTCAGTGGGTGTACTGTGTATTTCATGTGTATGCTTCACTCGTATTCTTCAGCAGCAAATTTCCAGGCGCCATCCATGCTTCTTTGTATTTTATCGCTATAAAATACCTCTGATTCTTATTCCATCCTCACCACAAACAGGGACAGCTATGACACTGACTTGAAAATCTAATTAATATTGCAATATATTAATAACGTTCAATATTTTCAGTCTTCCTGTATATGTTTCAGGACATCTGTTTCACAGCACAGTGAAACAGTTCCTTTGGTGTTACTCAGACAACCTGTTAAAAATAAATCCTTACTGAACCAAGTTTGCTTGAGGAGTAGTATGACAATAGTTGGCTACAGCACCTCGCCTCCTTATTAGTGAGGTACCTTTCCCTAGGCTGTCTAGCAGATGATATTGTGAGTGACACCCAGCTTTGGAGAAGACGGTACGGGTGCAGTCAGAGCTGAGAGAAGAAAGTGGTGTGCTTGAGGTACAGCGTATTTTGGCCTGGTCTTGCAAAGGGGACTGTGAGTTTATATAGTGGTTGAGGTCTGAATTTATGGAGAATTGACTGAGATTTATGGGATAACTCACACCTCCAAGGCTTTTCTTTCTTTTTCAGCCTGTCTGCAGATGCAGACTGTTTTGAATACATGAAACAAGTTTTCTGGGCCAGTGTTATCTTTACAGCAATAAAAAATCGAACCATGGAAGCCATGTAAAACCACATGATGTTAAGCCATTCTATTTATCCTTTCATGACAAGATAACAGGTCTTTCAGACCAATGATAAAGAGGCAGTATACATCGTATCATAAAGGGTCTCTTGGTATTCTGATGAAGTTTGGGAAACTTGGGTTTTATTTTGAAATTACTATCAAGTGTTACGGGGAAACTATATTTAGGATACTGGCATTAATAATTCTCTGTCAAACTGGTGTTGTTTAATTTAACTTACTTAATTTACTTACTTATTGTATATTCCTTAAATTTAACTGCAGGGAAAAAAAAGGACGAACAAGTGTTTTCTATCACCCCTGTGGCTAGGAGAAGAACTAGTGTGTTTAAATAGTGGCAAGGAAAGCTTTGACTAGACTTTAAGAAACTTCTTGCAACAGGAGTCCTGGATTTCTGGGGTGGATGGTTCAGGGAAGTGGTGGAATTTCCATCATGAAAGGCTTTTCTGAACAGGTTAAACAAGCATCTCTGCAGAGTAATGTAGGTATAGTTGATCCTGCCTGAGGCCAAGAGACGGCATTAGATGACCTCTTAAGGTTTCTTCTAAGCCTATTGTTTTATGTTTGTATTT